>PVIH01003018.1:0-171534 GCA_004025045.1 Sigmodon hispidus | reverse complement strand
TTGCCTCATTTTGCGCCTTTTTTATTGCTTCTATTTCAGCTTTTATTTCAGCTTTTAGTTCCTGGCATGTTTCTTTCATAGATTTGTTCATCTCTTCCAATTTTTTGTTTGTATTTTCTTCTATTTCTTTAAGGCTTTTTTTCATATCTTCTTTGAGAGCTTCGATGAACATCAAAAAGGAATTTTTGGTGTTGCTTCCATCTGTTTCCACTTCATTGCTCAGTTTAGGCCTTGTATTTGTAGGATTGCCACTCTCTTCTGGAGTTACCATGTTGTCCTTTGTAGTATTATGTAATTTTTCGCACTGACGTTTGCCCATGGCTTCAGTGGTTCACAATTAGATAGGTCCTGGTCAGTTGTGGCACTCAGGTTTGTATGCCTCCTGTCACCTTTCTGATCAGGGTCTGATTTTGTCTTTCAGAGACCCCTGCAGTTGTTGATTCGCTCAGTTCGAGGTCGTGGTGGGGAGCCGTGCAAATTCCCTCAGCAGGAGCTGTGGATGTGGTCAGTGACAGAGTTTACCTGCCCCTGCTCCAGAGAGTGCTGGAATTCTGCAGCCAGCACTGGGTCCAGGAAGTGGAACCAGAAGCAATGGGAGCTCAACTCTCCCTCCCAGGCGCTGAGGCCTCTTGCCCCCTCCTGACCTCTGGGCCGGGTCTGAATCTGCCCTTCAAAGACCCCTGTAGTTGGTTCGCTCAGTTCGAGGTCGTGGCATGGAGGGGTTTCCCTCAGCAGGAGCTGTGGATGTGGTCAGGGACAGAGTTTACCTGCCCCTGCTCCAGAGAGTGCTGGGATTCTGCCTCTTGACCAATTTTAATGTGTTAGCTCTTGTTTATATTCTAAATATTATATTATGTTATTATCTCTTAAAAGTCTCTTTTTCATTTTTGGTAGTGAGCCTAGCCTTTAACAGCTCATCCATTTTTCCAGTCTGCCTATTTGCCTTCTAATGAGAAGCAGAAAAGGGGCAGATCTGGATGGGACGAGAAGAGAGAAGCAAATGGGAGAAGCATGGGTAGGGTAAACAGTTATCAGGTTTATTATGTGAGAAAAAAATCTATTTTCAAAAAAGGTGAGACAGTCAATATTTAAGAAAATAATCTCATATGCTTACTAAATAAAATTTTAAAACAAATGCTACAAATATAAGAAAGCAACCAGAGTTTAGAGTAAATATATTTGATTCAGAATATATACTGTAATCAAGTAACTGCCTCCATTATAAATATATTGCTCTGATGTGACTAGTATTTTCCAGGCTAGGATTCATGAAAACAGCACTATGTTATGAATCTCAAGTTTCTAAAACATTCTCCATTTTACTGTCATGAAAATGCTGCATATCATTTAGCATATCACTTATCCACATTTGATTATATAGATTATTTGCATATGATATCTATAAACTAACTTTATATAATGTAACACCTTTTTGGCATAAGGTGTTCCAGAAGTAAATGCAAACTCCATGTTGAGTGTTCAGAACATTTTGGAGTCCTAATATGCTTACAATAAAGCATTTAAAATGATCAGCAGCATGTAATTAGTCATCTGACAGACAATAGGTAGAAAACATGGAAGGCTGAGTATAAGCTTAAGGCCTCAGTCATGGTAAAGCATGTTCTAGAAAAGCAATGTTTCACTGCAAGAAATTTATGTCATAATGATATTTCATACAGTGTAAAACTATTTTGGATTCAGGTAATTAATAAGCAATTTAAATTATACTATGGTCTTTTCTTGTCACATTCTTAAAATTAATATTTCCCATTTGTAATTGAATCCAATGTTATTATCCCTAATCATTTTATAATAAATTAATATATTCTCAGTACTTTCTATAATCAAGCACAACCACAAAATGTCATGGAAATGTAACACATTTTTTAAACATTAATTATCTGCCAAGCCTAAGATCTTAATTCAGAAAAAATTTTGCAATTCAAATTTAGCTCATAAATGGAATAAAAGCAAATATTACAAATGTCTAACAAGATGAATCCCTGTTCATGCTGCACCTCCCAAGATAGCTTCTCCATTATTTTTAATGTTAAGATCACTAAGTTCATATATCGATGCTTTCAATATAATATTATAAAATATACTTTAAATTTATATATTTATAAGCAAAAAAATTAGCTGATTAAAATCAAAATTATTTCCATGGAACAAAATATAATTTACAAAAAGTTAACATAATGATGCTTATATTAAAGTAATTGTAATAAATTAAACACAGTAAAGATGTATAGCATAGTTATGGTGGTAACTTCAAATTTTAAATTAAAAACTGGAACAGGAGTTTCTAATCATAGGTTATATGCTAATAACTAGATAACTGGATAAAAAGTTGGAAAGATCAGTGTACATGTCAAATTTGGGTGTAGAATTTTAATACATAAAGTTGTTAAGAATACTTAAGGATTTTCAATTATATCATAAAAATACCATAGCATAATTTTCATGCCATGTTTATGCAATGCTCATGTGTCTTACATCAAGCTAAATTCTATTCTCAAGTTGTTATTTTCAAATTATATTTTTCAAAAAAATAGAGAAAACCATCAGTTTAGCTTTTTTTTTTAATTATTGAGAACCAAACACTGAGTTTAGAGAAGTTACTATTACTGTAATTTAAGTTTCTTTTCAATCATCTTTTCAAACTGTTTTATATAATCTTGTCTCAAAGATATTCAAATGTGCCTTAGAATACACATTTTAGAGTTACACAGACATGGACTGTACCTAGGACCTTATTTTCTATCTATGTGACAGCTTATTCACATAATTTCTGAAAAGTCTAGACTTCTGAAGAATAACACAAATGTTAAGTAAACAAAAAACACAAAGTAATTTGCAGCTTCATAATGTTATTTTATATAAAAAGAGAAAATAATGAAGGTTGATATTTTCACCACATTACATTAAACACAATACAACATACACTGATACCTGGAAGACCTCTCCTCTCTGCTTGCCTCTCTTTGTTTGGCATTGAATGTAATCATGCTTAAAGAAAATAAAGACATAAGAATGCTTACATAGATGTGCTTAGAACTAAATACTTGTCACTTTGTAATATAATAACCCAATTATGTAAGATTTTTAGAAACTTGAAAAGTGTTCTTTTACTTTTTCAGTGATGACAACATTGATTTTTCTGAAATGCAACTAGAAAAATTTCAAGCAATAATTATTTTCCAAATTAAATATTGCATTTGTGCCAGTATGTCATCTCTTACATTAGTTCTCATCTTTCTACTGTACACTCTGTCAGTAGCCTAAGGACAATATCTCCTCTTCCTCTCCCAGACAGTGTCTTCTTTCCTGCCTCTGACTTTTTTTTCCTCAAAGATAAGCAAATGGGACAGATGAAGGCAGCATCACAGATTTGAAAAGTGATTTAATGCATCTTAATTCCTCCCTTTGTTCTATATAAGCTTCAATAAAGATTATCAATTTTTAAAGATGGAAAATAGATTAAAATTTTAATAAGGTATTTTCTTAGCCACCTTTTGTGGTTCTAATGTGTTTCCCAAAATTTGCCTTTTGGAAAATTAATCAAGACTTGAGAATGCCAGCAGATGGAAGTTAATAGAAGTTGACTAGATCATGAAGAGTCAACCCACATGAAAATATTATCTTATGATGTGTGAAAATAGCTTTCCTTCTCTCAAGGAGATTCAGACACAAACTGCCATTTTAATCTGGAGATTAAATATGGAAGTGCCTTGGTCATGACTATCTCGGAATCCTGAATTGTGAGAATAAATGCCTGTCTTTTATACATTGCCCAGCCCTGTTCTTTTATATAGCAGCACAAACATGCTAGGATAGCACTGAGGACAAAGGAAAAGCAAAATCCTTTGAATTTAAAGTTGGGGTGAAGTTTAAAAAACTTGTATGTAAAGGGCATACATTTGTGAATATGTACATGTGGCAAGGGTCCAAAAAACTAAAAGTGTTTATAATTAAATATAAACAAGAAGGTAGATACACAGCTTAAGCAAAGGATTTTAGAAAAAGTTTCTGAGGAAGTAGTATTTAAGCAGATGTAGAGGAACTGATGGACATGCCCAAATGAATGTGAGATATTATATCAGTGAATATTCTCTTAAAATTTCATATTAATATATTTGGTTTAAAATCCTCTCTAAAGTTTTTAAATATTTACACATTTTGCACAATGAAGATTAAAATTTATCTCTCCCATTAATTTTTTCTTGTTCTAACCACAAAATGTAGTAAGGTATACCTATGAGGTATTATTAGTAAACTTCATAATACCTAATTTACAAATAAAAAACATTTGAAAGCACATTTAATCATGGTTATGTATGAGTGTTTATATCACTTACATAAAGTATATCTCAGTACTTAGAGTAAAAAAAATAGATGCAGAAGCATTTACATTCATAGGAATACAAGAGTTAGATTTATTTCTAGAAAATCTGGGTCATCAAATTCTCCATCCAGGGAAGCTAAGCCATTATGGTAAAGAGAGCAAATCATGCTAACAGAAATACTTTGAAGTTTTGGGCCCAGTGTTATAAATTCAGAAAAATAAACAGCATGAGTTACTTACAACCATTTCATTTAGAGAAACCCAGCAATCTGGTGGGAAGTCCTGAAGCAGAGGAACCAGGAATTGAAGACAGCCATCCCAGTGACACAGAAGCAGCATCATGCCGATGAGGTTGAAGATTCTCACCACTGCACTAGCGAGGTCATATGTCATGTGGAATATCTGTCATCAAATATAAAGTCATAGTTTAAAAAAAAAATTATATGCTAAATCAAGCAAGGAGGCAACATCAGGACTGATGTGAGCTCAATGCATGCATTACATATATGAAAGACTATTCAAATAGAGAAACAGATCACTTGTTTTCACCTTTTCAATAAGGCTGGCCATTTTGCTTTAGCTACTTTGACAAAATAAATAAAACAAATACGTATTTTAAGAGACATTAATATTGATGGTAAATTATTTCTGTGTACAAATCATCTTTGCTCACTAACAAATTTGAGAAAGAGTGGGTAGCTTTTATTCTGCTTCTAATTCTTTTTAATAGATGTGTCAAAGGTCAAGAAAAATACCCAAGGATTAAAAAATGTAAAAAAATTTGTATTAAAAATTATGATAAGATTAAAGATGAGCTGCAGTGCTATTCCAAGATTTTGAATATAGATGCCTGAAGAATGTAAATTGAGCTGAATAAAGAGCTTACAGTAGCTGATGTTGTTAAAAATCTGTGATATTTTAAGTGAAATATTCAGTAATATAAAAATTACTTTATAGTAACTGATATTATTACAGAGACAAAAAACTGATGACAATTTATATATTCAATACAATGCCAACATAGAAAATATAAATCAAACTGCTTTTTTGATTGCTTATAATATCTAGATATTACAAAAAGTAGAATTAGAACTGGTTCTTCCCCTTTATCAGCTTAGCATTCACCTAGTCTGAAATGGTAGAATCCACCTGACAGCAGAACTACATTCTATGCTAAGATTCCAAATCGTAAAGTGAATAAGAGTACTCAATAAATATGAGAAAATACATACCAACATTGATATTTAAAAATCCCATATAATTCACCAAAACTCTGTATGTTTGTAAGTTAGTAAGATCCAACCTACTTTGAAAAGTTATCCAAGAAACACTTTAAAATTCCATTGTATGTGTGTGTGTGAATGTGTGTATTTAAGAAATTTATCTTTGAAGAAAAATCAATATATACTAATTTATATAAAGATAAAATAAGAAGATATTTGTACTTTTGCTTGTCTTCAATGAAATATTTTCACATTTGGTGCATTCTATATGTGTAAACTTCTCTAAGCATCTTTTTGACATAATTGTAGTAAGCAAAGTTTATTTTTGTAAAAATATACAAACCGTTCTAAACTTCTGTATAATAAAACTAATAATCTAAAAGGTGGCACAGTACTATTTTTGTTATTTTGACACCATATATAAAACAATATAATTTGTAGTGCCAATGAACAGTTCTCCTAACTTAGAGTCACACACAAGGCTCACATCAATGGGGCACAAATCAAAAAGCTATGAATATGAAAAAGAGACTCCTTGGGATGAAGGGGGACAGAAAGCGAAATGAGGAATGGGAGGAATGGGAAAGGAAAAAAGGTAGAGAGAGTAATCTAAATGCACTATATAGTTGTGTGAAGTTGTCAAAGAACAAAATATATGAATAAAATTTGAATTATAATACAAGATCTAATGCATGTCATTGTGGTGAGAACTAATAACAATACATTACAAACAGCAAAACTAAACAGAGAAAATGTTAAGAATTCACATACTAAAATATGAGCATCAAGATAAAGCTAATAATATTTAACTTGATTAAGCCATGTTATTATATTTGCATATATCAACATGATATGTTGTATGCAATCAATAAACTTTTTCAATAAAAAGTTTTGTCAACTTTAATAAAAATATAAAAATATAATTTTATTTTATGCATTATTTTTGTATGTGGCAAGTTCACAAAAGTATCTTTTTTGTATTGGTCTCTCATATATTTAGTTGAAGAGGAATATATTTCCACACAACATATTCTGGTCATGCGTTCCCCTTCACCAATTTTTGAGATCCTCCATAACCACTTCCTTTTATTCACTCTCCTTAAAGAACAGATAGGTAAAGAAAGAATGAAAGGCAGGAATGAAGAAGAAGAGAAACACAGGAAAGAAAGGAAAGAAGGGAGAAAAAGGAAGGGAGAGAGTGAGTGAGAAAGAGAGACACACAAATCCATGAAAACAAAATCAAAAACTGTAATATATAAGCAAAGAGCAATAAGATAAAAAAATTCCAAAGAAAGAAATATGAGATAAAAATAATCTCCAAAATATTTTTGAGTTTGCATTGGGTAGCCATGTACTGTTATTTACGAGGCCTGCACTTACGTGTGCTTAGTATCTCTAGTGAAATTCCATTGGAGACATGCATTTTCCTTTGCAAAGGAATACCAATTGTAGGTAGCATTATATATATTTTAAGTTACAAATTACAAAATGTGAAAAGTGTTGCATCACTGCCTATAAAATAATGTTCAGAAATCATCTGTGAAAGTGTTTCTTAAATAATTTCTTAAAGCCAGTTAGATATTATTCATTTAGAAACAGTCTTTGGGTGGATAGTGTGCAAATTTGATTATCTCAGTGTTTGTGCATCTTTGTTGAGCATTTTTATTCACTTTGTAATTATTTAGCATTTGGAAACTTAGCCTGGACTGTAGATCTATTCTCAGGTGCATTCTTTCTTTCCAGAGTAAGTGACATGCTAAGCTTAAAAGGGGTAAATCTGCTTCTGATCCTATCATTCTTTTAGTAAATAACTAGGAAAATGAATGATCAAAAAGTAGTTTATGTATCCACTGTTGACATTTTGTGGAATATTGTCCACTTCTCAATTTGAGTGATGGTACCCTATATGGCTGAACCTGTGCAGGCCCTGTGTCCTGTGAGTTCATATATTTATCAGTCCTGTTGTGTTCAATAAATACATTGTGTTCTTAGAGTCACCCATGTCTGTTGATCTTAAAATCTTTCTTCTATCCATTCCTCTTAGCTCTTTTAACCTTGCTGGGAGACTGTTGGATAAAGACATCCAATTTAGGACTGAGTGTTCCAAAAATCACTCAGTGAGTATATAGTGTCGAGCTGTGGATTTCGGTGTTAGTTCCCATCTACTGCAAGAGAAAGCTTCTCTCATGATTGCTGAGCAAGGCATCTCTTTCTTTATCATTGAATTCCTAAATAGAAACTGTACTAATATCAATGTTATGAATGTTATAGTGTAACCAATTGTTCTTTGTTTCTATTTACTTCACAGGACAGAACTTATGCCATGTACTGTTATAGGCCAAAAACCTATGATAGGGAAGGTCATAACTCTAAGAAGATGGCCTACTTATATTATATTGCTAAGTGGACATAGTGTCAAACTACATTCAAATATTCACCCATAATGCAGCAGCACTGTGCCTTTATTAGAGAAGTTCAAGCCCCAGCACCCAGGTGGTTTTGAGTCATCTGATATGAGTGTTGGGGCCTGAACTCAGGTTCTCTAACTAAATTCTGGTCCTCTGAAAGAGAAGTATGCCCTGTTATCCACAGCATTATCTCACTATCCTCAAACAATAAAAACTCATAGAAGCTCAAGAACAAGAAATAATAAAAGAGAACAAATTTATTCACAGTACTGATATCACAACTATATATGTTATAGAGTTGTCATATTTTTAAGTTCATGTATTTCTTATTTTGTGCTCATTTAAATACTAAAAATATATTTTTACATATTTCAGGCATAATATTAAGGTTCAACTGTCCCTTAAGCTGTTTTCACTTTGACTAGCAGTCGGCTTCCACACTATGGCTCTTCACTTCCTATGAGTTAATAGAATAAATGATAATAGTCATTTCCTTTTTTCTTTTCTTTCTCCTTTTAAAGCTCAAAGACAATTTTATTATAGTTTAAGAAAAAATCCCAGGGTAGGGAAGATGTCAAACTTCAGCAGCTGCCTGGAGGAGAAAATAAAAGAAAGAAGAGGAAGAGCCATTTGATTTTAATGTGACACGAGGGACAGGCACATGGCAGAAAAACAGCCACACAGCAGTGGAAAAAACTTAAGAGAAAGAAAAAGGAGGCCCATCATATTGGGAAAAAAGCCCAAAGTGGAAGGAACAGTGTTTAAAGAAAAGAACAGAAATAATTAGGTTTTTTCTGCATTATTCAGAAAAGCAGCATACTATTAATCCTAAATGAGGGGCACATAGGGGGCCATGTAACATCCATTTTCATCCACTGCTTTTTTTTCACATAAGATTGAAATTTCATATATCTACATTTTAAAAATGACTTCATTAGATTTAATATTATTATAATTCTCTGAAAAAATCATACTATGTGTTTCCAAGAACATCAGGAAAAGGAAAAAAAATTTATATATAAAACTACTGGATAATTTTAGAAGTAATCAATAATAGAAATCCTTATATTTTAAAATATAACATTAGGTAAGGGTCAATTTCAATATTTGAGTTTATAAAACTGAACTCCATGTACATTATTTTACTCAATTAATTTATAACTATTATCACTGTATGTAAGTGAGAAGTAAATTTATAATGAGCATTTCAAATTTGTAAAAATTTCAGGTCAGTAGCACCTGATAACTTGTTACCAGTTAGAAAGATAAATATATTTGATGTGGACATATTTTAATGTTATATATCATAGTTTAAAAGTATATCTTGATAGGGTAACTGGATTCATCCAAATTTTCATTTTAAAAAACTTTAGAAATAAGGGAAAATATTATATATCAGAATCTATGAGGTATCAGATGTGAGACTCTACCACACCAAATCTATAGAATTGCTTCTTGCCTTCTACAAAACACAAAAGACCTTGCATGCAATATAGCCATATCTATTTACACCTTAAGTCAATTATCAGTGACTTACAATGGTTAATAAAATATAAATCCTGTATAAATAGTTGTTCAGTTGTATTATTTAAGAAAAAATATTTATATATGTTCAGAACAAGCAGCTTTATTTTCTTATCAAATATTTTCTTTCTGCATTCAGTTAAATATGTGGCTGCAGAAGCCACAGATATGGATAACTGATTGTGTCTTTTTAATAATCATGAGGACTATATAATGTCACAGAATATCTCTTCAGTGCACCAGAAAATTAAGGAAAAATTAAGGAATAAGAAAGGAACAGACATAACCGCCATGTTCTTAATTTACTTAAGAAAATAGCTTACATGGTGAAAAAAATCAATGTATAAACAAAAGTGCTAACAAAAAGATTGTTTCATGGATTAGTACTAAGGAAAATGTAGTTAGTTAAAGCACAGAGCTAACTTGGAAGTGAACACAATGGCTTGCCCATTCCTTCCTTATATATGAAAAATATCTGTAAATGTAGTAATTGTGTACAGAGTGTGCCACAAGTAAACTAGTGAGGAGATATTTACACACATAAGATTTGGAATCTTGTTTGAAGATGTTTGTGTGACAACAATGTGGTGTTTACCATACACAAATTTAGCATGCAGTGAAAACTAGAATACATTTTAAATAAAATTATTTTCTGAAACATTTGAAAAACTAATCTTGAAATCTTTCAATAAAATAAACATTTAAAATATGTAAATGACAAAATACATTATTCTATTTTTATTTTCTATTTAATGGTGTAAGAATATAACTAGCTAGTAAATATGTGTGTTCATGTAGAAAGAGGATAAAAAACACACTATTTACCACAGCAGTATTCACTTAATACTACATAGACCTTCTGGATTTATTTCAAATAATATTTGTTAACATTTTTTGAAAGGGGTTGGAATAATTCATTTCAGAAATAGTATGTTCTTAAATAGTCTCAATTGAATACTCTCAAATTCTTGTTTTGTTTACTCCCATATATACTAAATTTATAATTTGTTAGACATTTCAATAATAACATCTTGTTATCTCTTAGCTTTAAACTACAGATAGAAACACAGTTCTGGCTTTACTATTCATTAACTACTTTCACTATAACATGGCATTAAGAGGAAAATGACCATAGAGGGGACACTTAGGAGATGTGGGCTATTGATAAATTATTTGGTACTGAGTTACTGCTTTCATAACTGGATTAATATCATTCTTGGAAATATAAGATTTCTTGACTAGAATTGGGCACACAAAAATTAGACCTCAAAGTATTGGATCAGTAACTAAAGATGGGGCTCTCAGAGAGTAATCTTTTTTCTTTCTCTCTTAGTTCCTTCCACATGTAGAACATTTCCTTTTTTTCTGAGAAAATGCCAGCTGTACATTCTTTGACCTCTTTTCACTGTAAATTGCCCAGATTCAAGTACTCTGTCTTTGGAACACAGCACAGACAAAGGCAAGTATATTTCACTTATAAACTTCTGTAATTGACATAAAGAGATGGCTTAGTGGATAATACATATCCTGAAAGCAGCAGGACCAGAGTGTTTCATCTTACTCCAACTACATATACCATGTTTTGTTGATAGTCATGGTAGACTTGCCCTTGGTGGGGACATAGGTGGATTGTGTGAGAGGGATTGGAAGGAGAGGAAGGAAGAGAAACAACAGCCAGAATGTAAAATAATAAATAAAGAAATAAAGAATAATATTAGAAAATAAAATAATGAACAGAAAAGGGATGAATGGAACACTAAAAGCCACAAGTTCTTTGAATTATATTTGGGAACAATAATTAAGATACAACTCATTTTTTCCAGAATCTGTTCTGATAGACTAAAATAATTTTGAAAAGAGGAAGTTTTCCCCATGAGAGTATATTTGATCTGTTTGAAAAGAGATTCATTGGGAATGATACTGACTACTCTCTTCTTGTTTTGCTACTCATGCCTTTATAGACTAAATCTAATTTAACTTTTAGAGAAATTCATAGCTCATTGAAAGCCTAACATTAATTAGAATCTGACAGAGAAGAGTCAAAAAGGCAATAGGAAAGGGTAATGAGAATACAAAATGGACTAGAATGGAGTACAATGATATGTGTATATAAAAATGCTAAAATGAATGTCAACACTTTGTATAGCAACAAAAACATTAATTAAAAGAAAAAATAAGGAACTCTATTGGCTCCTTCCTTAATATCAACTCCAAAGGCAAGTGACTAGAAATCCCTTGATGCTAGCTGGTTGAAGAGACAAGCCAGAATCTGAGTTCAGGGAAAGACCCTGCCTTAATAAAATTGAGAAAATATTTTGTTGCAGTTTGTACTGAGCTCTGTATCCAAAACAACTTAAAGGATATTGGCTGATATGACCCAGTCTTACAGACTTTTTCACTAAAGACTTGTCCATAATTCTAAATTTTTCTTTGGATCCCCATGGGGTTACCAATGCTCCCATTCAGCAGGAAGTAGCCTAGAGAACTACACACAGATTCTTAAAAAATAGATTATGGATGCTTGTGTTTGTTTATAGTATTGGTTACAAGCTGTTATATGTAATGGGAGAAAAAAAAGAATATTATATTTGTGGTTCTTGTTTTAAAAAGAAAAACAAGAAATGTAGTGACATTATATTGCTGCATTGTAAATAAATATCCCACATACTGGTTTAATAAAAATGCTGATTGGCTGAAGGCAGACAGGAAATGTGGGCAGGGCTACCAGACTACGAAAACACTGGGAACAGGAAGAACAGAGGAGATGTTCCAGAGACAGTCAAGTGAGTTGCCAGTTGAAGCAGAGAAAAAAAGCTGTAATGCTGCTCTGAGAAAAGGTACCAAGCCACATGGGTGAACAAGTTAAGAATGATGAGTTAGTTTAAAGCTATATTCCTGAACCCTAGGATGATCATCATAAAGTTAATGTAAATGTCTGTGGGTTTCTCTGGGTATGTGAGCTAGAACCTCAAGGCTAGGCCTGAAAGTCCAGGCCAAAAAATAATATCATAGCACCTAAGATATCTGACATCAACTTCTGTGTCTGCACACAAAAAAAAATTATTAAAAAATACCACCCTAGTCTTCAGTTTAAATTGAAGACAAGATTTCTAAGAAAGAAAAAGTACTAACTTACCATGCAAGAAAATAATAATTTTTCTTCCTGGAATTTAATTTTAATTAAAATTTTAATTAAATGTTATATATATATATATATATCCAAATTATCTTACATATTAGTTAGTAACACCAAAAACTAATAGTTTGATCAGGAAAATATTGTTGCTAGAATAAACACAGTATAGAGCCAATATTGGACAAGTGTGATGATCTCAATATTCATTGCATACCCTTATCATAATTAGTCTAATAGAACTGTGAAACAACACTCCAGAGTACCATTTGGTAGGTAAAGTTGACAGAGTAAGAAAGCAATGAAAACAGGTTTCTGAAAAAAATTGTGGAAGTGAAAACAGTGTTTTTTTAGTTCTGTATGTCATGGTGATCAAAGAGGTATGCAATGGCACACACTTTTGGTGATCTGGCAGATAAGCCCATCAAGTTGAGAATGCTCATTCATTTGAGCAGGTTTTTGTCAGGTAAGCTCTGTAACATAAATTAGTGCTAGTTGATTGTCTTGGCATTTGCCCACTGGGGGGGAAAAATCACTGAGTAGCAAATTTTGGTAACAGGCCAATAAAACATCTATAAATCTCAGTGGAGAAACCACACCATTTGTTTTATGATGAATCCAAGAAGGAAGAAAATCATGCCAGAGTACTACTACCCACAAAGAACCCAAACCTGAAGAGCTACAGAAGCATTGGAAAAATTGTTAGCAGCCCAAGGTAAGCTTGAGTCAGATCTGATCACTTGGAAAAAGTCAATATGTCAGGAGCACAACTTGGACTCCTTCAATAACAGAGTAAGAGTCAACCAAATGATGCCTTGTCAGCACAGATAATCAGGTGTCTGAATGTTTTTTAGGCCCCATGAAACTTTGAAATAGTTGACTATCACAACGTGGAGTGTGCTGCACAAAAAAATAAAAATAGGAAGGGCTTTAAGAGTAATAATCATTGTTTGTGAAAATTTGGTTTCTCATATGACTCTAACTCATCTGTGTATGAAATGTAGACCATTTGATGAACATACAAGGGCTCTAGTCTTCACTTCTCATGGCATTGGCCCTCACACCTCAGTAACTCACACAACAATGTCTTCCTTAAAGACCTACCTATGTTTTGTATATTTATTTTTATTAATTGAATTTTTTGTCATTTATTTAACATTCTGACTATGGTTTCTCCTTTGTTATCTCCTCTCATTCTTTCCCCTGCTTTCTCTTTGCCAAATACTCTTTCTGTCTCCTTGAGACAGAAGTTACCTAACCATGTCTGAAGTTTACCAGAATCTCTCTTTTCAAGTCTCTCATATGATAACTGAGCAATTGTACTGAGAAATAATTTGTTTTACACAATTTTATAATGAACCATGATTTTTCTGTTTTTTTCTCTAAATGGTGTTGGCATAACTGGAAGGAAGTGTGTAGAAAAATGCAAATAGACCCGAGCCTGTCACCCTGTACAAAACTCAAATCCAAGTGGATCAAAGACCTCAACTTAACCCTAACCACTTTGAACTTGATAGAAGAGAAAGTGGGAAATACACTTCTACAAACTGGCACAGGCCACCACTTCCTAAATATAACACCAGTGGCACAGGCACTAAGACCAACAATCAATAAGTGGGGTCTCCTGAAGCTGGGAAGCTTCTGCAAAGCCAAGGACACTGTCAATAGGACAAAAGGCCAGCCTACAGAATGGGAAAAGATTTTCACCAACCCTACAAGTGATAGAGGACTGATCTCTAAGGTATATAAAGAGCACATGAATTTAGATCCCAAAACCTTGAATAACCCTATCAAAAAATGGGGTTCAGATCTAAAAAGGGAATTCTCTTTGAAAATTCTTTAACTTACTCTCTATCCTTGGTGATTTTGCTCCATTAATTATCACCTTTCCTCTTTCTTTGACTCTGTATTACTTACACTTACCACTATTAAGACCTTCCAAGTCTCTGATTCATATGAAATATTGAGTATATATTCTTCTCCAGTCACTGTACATATAGCAAATTTCAAACATATTGAAAAGGTATTTATATATTGGTTTTGTTATTTATGCAATATATACTTCTATTTTGTTAAAAAATACTACTTACACAATTCTTTGACTATTCATATTCTTTATTCTTAAACTCATTCTCTGTTTATTATAGTTGAGATTCATTATGGTCACTATACTTAAAATCCTCTGCATTCATAACTTCTGCTGTTACTTAGAGTTCAATGATCCCCTAAGACTGACCTCTGCAGAACTGTCTTAAATTCACTTCCACAATAATAAAGCTGTAGATGTCTAAATCTTTATTGAAATTTCTCACACTCTGCATCCCCCTTGTACCCTCTTTATAGAAACCTATTCATTGGTGCTCAATGTAGCCTTTTCTGAAGTTTATGCTAGACTGACCCAGTGACCTTGCCTTCCTTAAGTAGCTAAATCCTATTTATTGCTTGTCAGTAAAGATTCTTGAGTTGCAAATTCCTTATTTCAACTGGTTGTCATCTGTCTTTTTAGTATTCTTAACATCTTAAATTATTCCAATTTTCTCTATTTGCCATCCTCCATCTTACAATTAAACTATGAGAATCAAAACACAGACTAATGTCTGCATTCTTGTGTATTTTAGAAAAACTCTAATTTGAAGTCTAACATAATAGGACATCATGATCTAGCCAAGGCTTGCTTATCAAGCCTCTGCTCCTTTGCCTTCTATTAGCCTACAAATTCATTTTCTTCTGTCATCTCATTTGAAATATTTATGATTCACTATGCTCTCATGTCTGAGTTATGCAATCATTATCTCCATTAAAATGAGGTTTTCTTAGATTGAAAGAACTTTGTCTTACCATCTTAGATGCTTAATGCCTTTCACACACACACACACACACACACGTACACACACACACACACATGTGATTGAAATAAAAATAAAGTTAATGAAAAGAAAGATGAATAAGTTAAGGTTCATATTAATAGCATGTATGCAACTTGTCTTTATTTTTGTAAATAATTCACAAAAATTTCAACCAAGTTGACAACTCAGTTGTTCCAGGCTTAATACGTACAAGAGGTACTTTATGTGTTTTTGTGTTTTAAATATGTTTTATGTTTGAAGAATGATTTAAGTATTGTAAGCGCCTCTGTAGTTTTATGACAGTGAAAATAGTTCAGCTTTTGAGACTGCTTTTAATTAATTAAAAAAATTGCACTCTGCTGATATTGCTCTTGACAAAATAACCCCACAGAGCTTTTAAGACTCAAGATCCATTATCAACGTGCACTAACAGACTATCCTTGTAACAGATATCAGGGCTGTGCCAAAATTCACTCTAAAAAAATGAGATTTGGACTTACTCTTACTGAGTTGGCACTATTTAAACCCAATAGAACTCAGTATTTTTGACAAGCTCTAAATAGAAGCATCCAAAAGGTTACTATCATTATTATCTGGGCTTCCACCCAACATTCAAATTCACAAATCACTGTCATGTTTAAGGCTACATCCAGTTCTGATTTTCATTTATATAGAATAAGAGTTAAAAGAAGACTTTTTGCACTGTGCTGATTAACTTCTCTAAAGGGCAAAATGTTTTAAATTTAAGTCTTGTAAGGCACAAAATTTTAAATGATTCTAGTGTGATAATTTCAATAAGACTACTTTAGAGGATTTGAGACAGGTTTTCTATATGTATAGGTAGTCTTGGTTGATGTGGAACACATTCTGTAGACCAGGCTAGCCTCAAACTCACAGAGATCTGCCTGTCTCTGCCTTTCACATGTGAGGATTAAAGACATGTATTACAACCACCTAGCAAAACTACTTTTAAGATTACTTTCCAAAGAAAAGTCAGTATCTCACAAAGGAAACTGCATTGGAAGGTTCAGTTTCTGGCTTCATATTTAAAATAAGATAATTTTAAATTATTTATTAAAATTATTTTAAATTAAAATTTATTCAAATTATTTTACTCATGACTCAGAGTTGCTATTGAACATCTTTTTTAACTTTAAAAATGGACAAAGGAATTAAAAAATTTTCTAGGTGTTGACAGATCACCCAAAATCTTTTTGGGATATGAGAACATTTGTTTTCATCAGTCAAATGTATTGGACTAACTACTCTTTACAAGAGAGTCCAACAGACTGAGTCTTTGCCTTACTTTCTTAATTCATATACTGATGCCCTAATTCCAGTGTATTAGGAAGAAGAGGAAGAGCTTTGGGAAAGCAAGTACAACAGATAGTTGGAATCCTTAGGATGGGATTACTATTTACAAAAGGAGGCACTAGGAATCTCTCTAACTCTCCATCTCTTTTACGAGTAAGCAGCTTTCTTCAAAGTAGGAAGATAGCTCTTATCACACACTTTCATTAATTAGAGATCAAGGAAATGAAAGAAAAACAATGGAGCTTTGGAGGAGAAAGGTAACTGGGATACTGTCCAGGTTGAGTTGTGTGGGTACTTGACCTCAGCAAAGATTGTTGGTCACATGACTAAAATGAAGCAGACCAAAATATCTGTAGCTAAGCAAAATGCCCTAATGTTTAATATCACTCATATCCATGAAGAACAAGCTTTGGGTCTGCCCACCTTTCTTATTCTCACAGGACTTTGGATTTTAAATGAGATATGACACATTTTCCACTGTGATTATTGTTTGCTGAAAAGTAACCTCTGCCACTTACAATAATAAATAGTTGGAGAGAATGCTCACAAAATCATATAACTTTCTAACTGTAACACTCACTCTTTTTATATGTGGAAGGAATGAAAGCCAGAAGTGATATATGGCCTTAGGAACCAGGTTCATAGGACTGATAAACTAAAGTTCTTCTCTTTTGATGTTACTCTTAATACCCTGGCAAATCTCTGTGATTGAATCTGACATTACATTCAAAATAAATATGTGTGTGTGTCTTTGTGTGTCTGTGTGTGTGATGTGTCAGTTGGTTTAGTATGTGTTTGTGTATTTTTCTCTGTGTATGAGAATATGTGAGAGTGTATTTGTTGGAGTACACATTTACATTTTGTTGAAATAAATTTAAATGAAACTAAGATCTACAGTTGAATCTCACAATGCTTTTACAAGTATTGCTTTATTTTCCTATATCTATTTATTTCCCCATGTGTCAGAAAAATGTACTATATAACAGGAGAACACATTTGGAGTCTTTAAAACCTAAAAATTAAAACCAGTTTTGAAACAGAGTTGATTTTTCTCTTTGAAGTATTTAAATTAACATGCAAAAACCCTGGTGACTGTCAAATGATTCATCAAAATGTGTAAAATTATCCAAAACATATTTGTTAGAATTAACAAGAAAAGGCTTATCGACTTTCCAATTCATGTAAATAATGTATTTTAATGGAAAATAATGGCTTGTTTGTCACTATAAAGGATGAAGGGAGAAACCACTTGCTTCAACTGCGAAATAATTGTAATGATGTAAAAAGTTCAGAGAAAAATACACATCAGGCATGATTCCATTAAATACTAAGCAATGTCAATATTCTTCCATATAAAAATAAAATAATTTTACTTTCAAAGGAAACCTTTTTTCTTCATAAATAACTTTGTCTTAATTTATATCTATTTGAATTCACCTTATAACCAACTGATTTATCATTTTTACTAAAGTCAGGCTGGAATGATAGTTTAAGTAAATATTGTAATTGGAATAATATATAAAATATATATTCCTCAAAGGGAGAAAAAAGTGGTTATGAATTAGAATGTTGCAATACCTTAGTTTATATTTTTAAATGTTTATTTCCCAGAAGTATTTTGTTTATATAAAAAAACTTGATTTTGAATAAAGTATCTTTTTCCTGCTTCAAAGAACATGATTTCATTTTTGTAGTAGTCTTCTTCATTAGAAACAGGAAAATAGGAGTCAGCTATAATATGAAGAAACAGGATCTCAGTTTTCAAAAGATATAATCACAGACCAGAAAGAGCTCAAAAATAAATTCAGTAAGCATTGCCCATGAGTCATAATTGTACTACCATTTAATTTTTAAACCTTATGAAGTTTGTTAGCTTTTATCATGTGAAGTGAGGCTTTGAATGAGACAGATAATTCTGTAGGCTCATCACCTTCCTCTACAATTCCATCCAGCTTCTGGACAGTCTCACTTCCTCCCAGAACACTTTATGCCCTGTGTCTGTTGAGACTGTGGAAAATTCTTCCTCCCTTAAGTTGGCCCTCTTGGGTTCTATGTTAGACTTCAACATGATAAGGTATAATTGCTGTTTGTTGTACTTATTCTATTCCTGGGCCATCTGCCCCTTGCAAATAAAGATAATGATTTGTTTTTCATTGTATTAATACTTCTTTATCTGTGTTTTTAAAATTGTAGAAAATTCAGAAAATACTTTTTGCATTTTCAAGAATTTATGTAATTTTACCAAATTCTGCAACTATATATAATTTAGTTCAATCTATAACCAAGATACATTCAAAACACTGAGAAGCATATTCAAATTAGTCACATTGAACATAATCTCACACTGTCACCTCGCAAATCAGTACCATGCCATTGACAGCAGTTTGTGTTTTGTCAAGGCTTACTCAATCATAATTTTGTCACAATGACGAACTTTTATATTTTTCATTTCATTGAGAAGTCCAGGATTAAAAAAGGATAAATCAGAACAAAACAAAAATGCAAGAATAAAAGGAGGGTGGGAGGGAGAAATGAGGGAAGGAAGGAGGAAGTAGATGATAATGTTTGAAATAATGAGAATAAACATATTACTCAGTGATGCAAGACAGAGGGAAAACAAATACCATTGAGACTGGTACTCACAAATTGATTTATAGACTCCGGCCAAAAGAAATTACCTAAATTGTACTTAGAGAAAATGAGAAAAATCTCAAACTGACATGCTGATGAAATTATTCAAGCTTGTGAAAATAGTGATCTGTAATCATGGCAGGAGATACAAATAGCAATAAAAGTGTTTGGTAATAAACTGAATGCAAAACAGACAAAAAAGAAAGAAATTCTGTAGTCTCCAAGCACTAGTAATCATATATAAGTAATAGTGAATTTGCTTTCAATACAGGAAAATATAACAAAATTCAAAGGATAAAGAATAATATTTTAGTTTTGAACATTCTAAGATCAAATTGTTCATAGTTTATTTGACTGAAATATCAAGAAGGCATTTGGGGACATAAGATGATTGGAAAAAATAGGACAAGAGGCAAGAACATGTATGTTACTGGGTATTTATGGTCAGGGTCATTGATGCTCTATTCATATTCACCACTGTATTACTTTAAAAAATAGATGGAACATACAGTGTCTCTCATCAATAAGAGATCAACCTAGAAGAATATAGTTTGTAAGGTAAACAAAATAAGAATATTTCCTTTTGGCCAGGATATCAACTTTGAGGCATTTGATTTTGCACATGATGAAGACCTAGCTTTATAACTATCAGAAATTTCCAATGTCTGCTAAATAATTGATAAGTCCAAGTAACAAATAAAAATATTTTCTTTCTTGATCTAATTATACTAACAATTTCAAAAACTGACAACAATCACATATATCTAAAACCATCAAAAAGAAGACAACCAGGTAAAGGAGAAGAAAAAAAAGGTTATTTATAGCATAACTCTTAGAACCAACAATATTTATAAATTTCCAATAAGTACCTATAACCTGCAAGAAGGGACAGATAATCATAATTATTATAGTAAAAGCTCTCAATACAAGTAGCTCACTTTGATGCTATTTACCATTATTTATTTTGTAATTTAAAAATCTTGTAAAGGGCTGAAATGAAGGAAACATCACCCTTTATAGTAGCTGCAAATAGCATTAAATACCTTGGAGTAACTATAATCAAAGAAGTAACAGATCTAATGACAAAAATTTGAAGTCACTGAAGAAAGAAATTGAAGAGGATATCAGAAAATAGAAAGCTCTCCCATATTCCTGGATAGGTAGGATCAACATAGTAAAAATGGCAGTTCTACCAAAGGCAATCTACAGATTCAATGCACTGCCCATCAAAATCCTAACACAATATTTTTGGGACCTTGAAAGAACAATACTCAACTTCATTTGGAATAACAGAAAAGCTAGGATTGCCAAAACAATTTTGCTCAACAAAAGAACCTCAGGAGGCATCACCATCCCTGACTTCAAGTTTTAATATAGAGCTACAGTAATAAAAACAGCCTGGTACTGGCATAAAAACAGACTTGTGGATCAATGGAATCCAATTGAGGATCCCGACATTAACCCAAAAACCTATGAACACCTGATCTTCGACAAAAAGGCCCAAAATATTCAATGGAAAAAAGATAGTATATTAACGAATGGTGTTGGCATAGCTGGATGGAAGTGTGTAGAAAAATGCAAATAGATCCAAGTCTGTCACCCTGCACAAAACTCAAATCCAAGTGGATCAAAGACCTCAACATAAACCCAGCCACTTTGAACTTGATAGAAAAGAAAGTGGGAAATACCCTGCAATGAATTGGCACAGGAAACCATTTCCTAAATATAACACCAGTGGCACAACACTAAGAACAACAATCAATAAGTGGGACCTTCTGAATCTGAGAAGCTTCTGTAAAGTCAAGGACACTATCAATAGGACAAAACGACAGAATGGGAAAAGATTTTCACCAACCCTACAAGTAATAAGAGGACTGATCTCTAAAATACATAAAGAGCTCAAGAATCTAGAGCCCAAAACCTTGAATAACCCAATCAAAAAATGGGGTTCAGAATGAAAAAGGGAATTTTCAGCAGAAGAATTACAAATGGCTGAAAGGCACTTGAAAAAGTGCTCAACTTCTTTAGCCATCAGAGAAATGCAAATCAAAACAACCTTGAGATACCACCTGACACCTTTCAGATTGGCTAAGATTTGCAGGCAAATGAATGGATTTGGAGAATATTCTCCTGAGCGAGGTATCACAAACTCAGAAAGATAAGCAGGGGATGTACTCACTCATTAGTGGTCTCTGAACAAACACACAAGAAAAAAGCCAAGCATGCCCAAGCTGCAAACACAGCCACTGAACAGCTGGGGATCAGAAACACCCTGGACTGACTCCTTGGATCCCACTCCCCCTAGAGGAACACCTGACTCACTCTTGAGGGAGAGGGAGAAAACTGGATCTGCCAGGAGTGGAGAATGAACTAGGCAATATTGGGTCAGTGAGACCATGGGACTGCCTGCTGCCTGCCCAGACAGGGGATGGGGAATTGTGGAGAAGAAAGAATGACCTGATGTGGCAGGAGAGGGAAAGGACCTTGAATAAGGATATACAAGGATAGAAAGTGTAACTTGTTTACTCATAATAATAATAATTTTTAAAAAAAGATTAAAAAAAAAGTCACAGATGACAGCCTATGCTAGAGAGGTTGTGGAGCAAGGGGAACACTCCTCCATTGTTGGTGGGAGTGGATGCTTGTTCAGCCACTCTGGAATGCAGTATGGCAGTTTTTCAGAAAACTGGGAATCAATCTCTCCAAGGATCCATCAATACTACTTCTGGGTGTATACCCTAAAGATGCATAGTCACACTCCAAAAGCATTAGCTCAACTATGTTCATAGCAGCATTATTCGTAATAGCAAGAACCTGGAAGCAACCTAGATGCCCCTCATGAGGAATGGATTAACAAACTGTGGTACATGTACACAATGGAGTACTACTCAGAAGTAAGAAAAAATGATATCCTAAAATTTGCAGGCAAATGGATGGTTTTGGAGAATATCCTCCTGAGCAAGGTGTCTCAAACCCTGAAAGATAAGCAGGGATGTACTCACTCATTAGTGGACTCTAAACAAAAAAAAAAAGCAAAAAGCAAAGCAAGTCCAAGTTGCAAACCTGACTACTCTACCACAACCTCTGAACAGCTTTGGATCTGTAACACCTGGGAGCGGTACCTTGGATCTCATTCCCTCTAGAGTAACACCTGACTCAGTCTTGATGTTCTGGTGAGGAAACTGGATCTGCCAGGAGTGGATGCTGAACTAAGCCATATTGGGACCCTGGGACCTTCTTCTGCCCATGCTGGGGAGGAGATGGGGAGATGTGGAGAAGATAGTGACTGGAGGGGCTGGGAGGGGGAAGAGACCTTGAATAAGTATATACATGGATAGAAAATGTGACTTTATTCATAATAATAAATAAAAAAGACACACAAAATCCTGTTTTATCCAAGTTGCAGTAATTTATTAAAAATTATCAACTTATTATTAAAGTTTTGTATCTTTGTTACTGCTAAAATTATTGTTTATATGATGAAGCAGTTATATTAAGTAGAACACTAAACTATTATATTATATTTTTTCTCATTATGAACAATGAAACTCTTTTCAACAAACCACTCTTATAATGGCTTAGTCTTCAATTTCAGTGCTAGAAACTGAATCCAGAGCCTTGTATCTCATAAGCAAGCATCTAATACACAGGGTGTTTTAGTAAATATACTTCTGTCTTTGTGATTTTTAGAATAAAGGTTGCATCAATCAATAGTGATGAGTAAAAAGCTCATTGGTTTGTGATATCATTCACAAAGTTCACCTGGGGCCAGATAATCAAAATTGGACGCAAGCAAAAGAGATATTTTTCTCATCTATCATCATGACATAATCTGTTGAAAATGTAAATTATGAATCATATTTCATACACAGTTTCAAAGTTATTTAAGGTAAGTGGAAATATTTAACAGAAGGCAAAGTATCAAAATCAACTGCAACAGCTTAAGAAAGAAAAATTATCTTTGGTTTATTAGTATCCTATTCGAAGAATAGAAAAAGATATGAATTAACTATGAGCTATATCATAATAAAATATATAATTGTGAAAGTAGGCAAATTATTTGATTGATTTTTAGAAGACTACTTGCAAAATCCCCAGGATATCCTCCATAGTTGGTTTCACCATTACTTCTCTGTATTTGCTTTCCATAACTTTCCATGGACAGAGTCTATTTCGTCAGGAGAGAATGTATTTGTGAGATGCAGATAAGCACTGTAGCTTGGATATTATGCTAAAGAGAATAGTGTCAAGAAAAGTTTCATGCTAGACATGGAGGCACACATTATCAAAAGACAATAACCTACTAGCCATGGAAGTTCTTATTTTTAGAAACTGAAAATCGAAAATGAACCAGAGATATAACTCAATAGTAGAAGCACTTTCCCTGTAAACTTTACAACTAGAATTTAACCCATAGACCCCCATGGTGTAAGGAGAAAATTGACTCTTAACAGCAATACTGACCTCCACATACTATCTGTGGCCTGAACACACCCACACACACACTTCACAATAGCAACAACAATAATAATAAGCAAGATTGTTTAACTAAAAATAAAAGGTGCTATTTATTTTAGGATTCAAAATTAAAGAAATTGTAATTGAATTAACCCAAAGGGATAAACATTTGATGTAACTTAAGATACTAAATGTATGCAAAATATTCACAAAAGTTGTTAGATCAATGGCTTATGTTACTGATGTCTCTGTGATATAGAGAGGATGAAAGAGAGTCTACATGTATAGGCAGAGTACTCCAGATAAACACTGGTCAAAATGCAGAAAACAACTGGACATGGAATACCTACACCCAATAGATTTATCAACAACTCAGTTACCGCACCTAAGGTGTTGTGGGAATTCAATCCCTTCAGCCAATGGTACTGAAGTGACAAACCCTAGGGTGTGGTCTTGTCTAGATATGTGACTGGATAAGAACTGAAGGGAGAGG
Source organism: Sigmodon hispidus (assembly GCA_004025045.1). Classification (NCBI taxonomy): domain Eukaryota; kingdom Metazoa; phylum Chordata; class Mammalia; order Rodentia; family Cricetidae; genus Sigmodon; species Sigmodon hispidus. The sequence continues at coordinate 147,159 of PVIH01003018.1, read as the reverse complement.
TCCCACCACCTCTTGGATGGTCTGAGTAAGAACAAACTGAGGAGAAGTGTGGCTTGCAGTTGGATCCCATTCTCCCTTGGGTAGAATGCCAGGACAGAATGAATCAGCAGTGGCGTGTACATTGTCCTGTTCCCATGAGCATATTATTTCCATTTCACCATTTAATAAATTCTTGACTGGACTTTCATGGGATCTCATTCTGCTAAGGCTCTGGAAACATCATAGAAGAGGGGACAGAAAGACTGTAAGAGTCCGACTTTGGAGAAGTCTTTTATAAGATTGTGTTCAAGTGATGAGAAGGCAGAAAATCTCAATCGACACTTTTTCATCATTCTTAACTCTTCTGCCTTCTTAATTATCAATTTAAGTATAAAGTTGACAATCTAACTGCTTTTGGACCTTTGTTAAATAGAGCATGAAAAGTTAAAAGGTGCATCATATGCAAAGAATTATTTTTAAATGGTAACTTGATTTTTGTATGTTGGATTTAACTTGTTTAAAGACAGAAATAAGAGATACTTAATAAATCATATATTTTCTCTTAGAGCAAACTAAAATATTCCCTTGCATTTAGCCACTTTGTATCAGTAATGAATAAATCACATTGCTTTCTTAGACTTAATGCAGGCTCTTTAGTTCACCAAGAGCTACATGAGATCACAGGCTAAAATAGGTGTCACAAGGAACATCATTGTTGACAGATCATGTAAAGATAGAAACTCAACAGGTAAACTAGAACCATCTAGGGCAAGAAGAGAAATTATAGTCAGTGCCAATGTCCTCTCTTAGGGATATCAACAGAGACACTCTGCTAATTTTTTATCCTAACAAGAAAATGGAGAATTTAGTGAACTTAGTCTCAATGATTCTTCTAAAATATCTTTAAAGGCAAATACAAATTCATTTATGTCTAGCTTTTTGCACATGAAAATACATCAGAAACCATGGCAGTATTATCTCCCTTAATGAAACTATAGATAATGATAGGTCAGGCAAAAATAAAGAACTGGGAAAGAACACAGATGAACTGCTGAAATCTACTTGTTTTCTCGGGATTCAATTTTAATGGCTGCTCCTAAATGTATCATAGCACAAATGTAAGTATCGGTTACTTAAAAAAATGAGATTATAAATGTTCAAAGTCAAAATGAATGTCAACACCTAGTTGATACTGTGCACTGGCTCACATCAGGACATTGGGGAACAGTGTTGACCCAGATCTTTAACAGAAGAACTGCTCTGGAGGCATGAACACCTGTGGTATATAGGGCACAGGTGGCCCTCTGGCAGCCCTGAGGCTGACTTCTTGTGTCATGGCCAAAACTGAGTGTGAATAATCTCATTACCATTAAATATGCCCTGGTTTTCTGAAACATTTCAGTCAGATGGGTAATTTTCTGTGTACCTCCTTTATTATATCACTTAGTCCATTATTATAAAAGCAACACAATAAAAGAATAAATTAACATTCTTATATACATAAGCAATATCTTAATGAGATTTTTTTAACTGTAAGAGCTACAATGAGGAGAGGAATAGTGTGAAATTGTATTTTCTTGATATAAAAGAACAAATGAAACCCATAAACATGTATTATCTGCTGATGCCTGTCCAATACCTTTAGAAGATCAAGATAATCAATGTTTTATCATTTCTGGGGGGCACACAAGCCCCACCAATAGCTGAAGAGTAGTGGTGGGCACTAGGAAAGGAAGAATTTATTTTCTTTAAGAGTATGGTTCATAGTAGGGCTATTATGCTCCTGTGGGTGGGCCTTAACCCATAAGTACATAGGAAGCACTATTGGAATTGGGTAGATAAAAAAATATTTTAAAAGGGGGAGCTATAAAATTGGGAGGATAACAAGTTAAGGGCTATAGAAGGGGGTTGAGGGACTATTGGGAGCAGTTATTACCTAATACATTAAATAAATATATGAAACTCTAAAAAATCATGTGGATGAAATTAACATAAAGAAAAAATTATCTCATGCATAATGCTAAAAGTAAGACAAAAACACCAATGATGAAATTAAATTTATTATTTATCATTAAAAAATTAATAAAAAAATCATAAAATTTCTGAAAATAAATGTAACCAAGAAAATAAAAGACTACTAGAGTAAAATCTTCATGACACTAGAAGATGGGTCAAAAGATTTAGTATTAAAGTGGCTATTCTACTAAGAGCATTCTTCAAATTTAGTGCAATCCACTTACAGGGCCAACCCTCACAGTAAGAGAAAAGAAAATCCTCAAATTTTCTTGAAGGCACAAAAGACTAAATATTCAAAAATGACATTATTAGACGGAATATCAGAAGAGGTATTGCCATACTTAATTTTCACTTATGCTACAGAGCAGGAACAAAAAAAATTAAAAAGCAAACAAAACAAAATAATAGTGACACAAAACCACAAAAACAGGAATAGAACAGAGATTCCATATATAAGCTCTTGAAACTATAAATGCTGATATTTATAGACATTAAAAATCTACCTAAGGACCCAGCAATACCACTTCTGAGTGTGTACCATAAAGATGCACTGTCAAACTCCAAAGGCATTAGCTCAACTATGTTCATAGCAGCGTTATTTGTAATAGCAAGAACCTGGAAACAACCTAGATATCCCTCAACTGAAGATTGAATTAACAAACTGTGGTACATCTACACAATGGAATACTACTCAGCAGTAAGAAAAAATGATATCCTAAAATTTGCAGGCAAATGGGTGGATTTGGAGAATATCCTCCTGAGTGAGGTATCACAAACTCAGAAAGATAAGCAGGGGATGTACTCACTCATTAGTGGTCTCTAAACAAACAAACAAACAAGAAAAAAGCAAAGCATGCCCAAGCTGCAAACCCAACCACTGAACAGCTTGGGATCAGAAACACCTTGAACTGACTCCTTGGATCCCACTCCCCCTAGAGGAACACCTGACTCAGTCTTGAAGTTGTGGAGAGAAAACTGGATCTGCCAGGAGTGTAGGCTGAATTAAGCAATATTGGGCCAGTGGGACCATGGGACTGCCTGCTGCCTGCCCAGGGAGGGGATGGGGTGCTGTGGAGAAAAGGGAATGACCTGATGTGGTTGTAGGGGGAAGGGACCTTGAATAAGGATATACAAGGATAGAAAGTGTGACTTCTTTGTTCATAATAATAAAATAAAAAATAATTAAAAAAATCTACACTACAGAAGGTAGCATCTCTCACAAGACATTGTGAGAAAGCAGAATACCAACATGTAGAACAAAATTCAGTCTTTTGTTCTTTCTCTTTACAAAACTCAATTCCACATGGGTTATGGCACTCAAAAAAGGAGGGAGTAGATTTCAACTCATAGATTCAGGCAAGGACATTCTGAAAATAAGTTTCTGCCAATATAACAATTAGTTACCAACAATAGAAAAACATGTGATCTTGGGCAACTAAAATGAAAATGCTTTTGTACAACATAAAAACAGTCGACTGAGTGAAAAAACAGCCCACAAAATGAGTGAAATCTTTTAAGAGTTATAATTATACCTTTAACCTATACTATACCAGGCATAGATGCAAACACCATTAGCCCTAGAACTTGAGAGGTAGAGGCAGTTGGGTATCTGTAATTTAGTGACATTCTAATCTACGTAATAACTTCCAGCTTAGTCAGAGCTATATAATAAACCACAAAAGTTATATATAACACTATATAATATACATATGCATGCTGCATATGTACATATTACATATGCATATCATGTTTATATGTACATATATATGCATACATACACTATGTAATTTTATGCTTTTTAGCACTGTAAATAACTTTTAATAACTTACAACATATATAAGTTGTGTTATAGTTATACCTATATAAACTATTATATATTGTTATTAAAATTTACTAACATAGTATTATATATAATTTTTGTTATATGTATATGAATTTCTGTTATAGATATATATATAACACAGGATATATACACAATACACAAAATCTCAAATATATTAAACATTAAGAAAAAGACAATCAGCAAAAAAATAAAATGATCTGCCAATCTGAACAGAAAATTCTCAAAAGGAGAAATATGAAAGGTTAATAATATGTGATAATGTTCAACATCTTTATATCGGAGAAATCCAAAAATCTTTTCCCATTCTATATGCTGTTATTTTGTCTTACTGACTGTGTCCTTGGCTTTGCAGAAGCTTCTCACTTTCAGAAGGTCCCACTTATTTATTATTGTTCTTAGTGTCTGTGCTACTGGTGTTATATTTAGGAAGTGATGACCTGTATGAATGCTTTGGAGGGTATTTTCCACTTTCTTTTCTATCAAGTTCACTGTGGGTGGGTTTATGTTGAGGTATTTGATCCACTTAGATTTGAGTTTTTTGCAGGGTGACAGGCATTTTTCTACACATTATCAACCAGCTATGCTTTTGGTAGGATGGCTATTTTTAGTATGTTGATCCTACCTATCCAGTTCATAGGAGATCTTTCCATTTTCTGATATCCTCTTCAATTTCTTTCTTCAGTGATTTAAAGTTTTTGTCAAACAGATCTGTTACTTCTTTGGTTATAGTTACATTGAGGTATTTAATGCTATTTGCAGCTATTATAAAAGATGATGTTTCCCTTATTTCTTTATTCAGCTCCTTTGTATTCAGTGTATAGGAGGGCTACTAATTTCTTTAAGTTCATCTTGTATCCTGCTAGATAGCTGAAGGTGTTTATTAGCTGTAGAAGTTCCCTGGTAGAATTTTGTGGGTCACTTATGTATACAATCATATCATCTGCAAATATCGATGGTTTCACTTCTTTTCTATTTTGTATACACTTAATTTCCTTTCGTTCTCTTATTGCTTTAGCTAAAACTTCGAGAACTATATTGAATAGATAACGGGAGAGAGGACAGCCTTGTCTAGTTCCTGATTTTAGTGGGATTGCTTTCAATATTTCTCCATTTAGTTTGATATTGGCTGTCGGTTTCTTGTAAATTGCCTTTATTCTATTTAGATATTTTCCCTGTATTCCTGATCTCTCCAGAATTTTTATCATAAAGGAGTGTTGGATTTTGTCAAAGGCTTTTTCAGCATCTAAGGATATGATCATGTGGTTTTTTTTCCTTCAGTTTGTTTATATGATAGATGATATTTACAGTTTTTTGTGTGTTGAACTATCCCTGCATTTCTGGGATAAAGCATACTTGATTGTGGTGGATGATATTTTTATATGTTGTTCTATCCAGTTTGTCATAATGGTGTTGAGAATTTTTGCATCAATTTTCATGAGAGAAATTGGTCTGTAATTATCTTTCTTTGTTGCATCTTTGAGTGGCTTGTGTATTAGGGAAATTGTGGCCTCATAAAAAGAGTTTGGCAATATTCTTTCAGTTTCTACTGTATGAAACAGTTTGAGGAGCAAATTTTCTTGTCATTGTTGAAGCTTTTAGCACCTGGATCAACTTTTATTTTTATAAAGTAAATTAAATAATCAGAGAAAAAGAAATGCAAAGTAATACTACTGGAGATTCCATGTAATATTAGTAAGGACAGCTATTATCAAGAAGTCAATAGGTCATGATATCTCATCTCTTTAATTCTAGCACTAAAGAGGCAGAGGCATTCTACCTACATACTGAGTTCCAGTCCAGTCTGTCAATTTAAAGAGAAAAGAATCACATGAAGATAAATGCTGGCTGGCATACTAAAGGAAAACATACCTGCTGTTGGTTCACATAAACTGGTCCAGAGCACTAGATATCAATGTGAGCTTCCTCAGAAATCTAGTAATGGAGCTATTATTTACCCTGCTTTAATAATTCTGGGCACATATCCAGAATATTCTAAATTTCATCACAGAGCTACTAGCTCAACCATCTGCATTTCTGTTCCAATTACAATGCCAGTAAACAGAATCAGCCTATGTGTCCTTCAACTGGTGAAAGGATAATGAAAATAAAATACTTAACAAATACACAATGAACTTTTGTTCAGATGCAATAAAAACTAAAACAGTAAAAATTGCGTGCTGATGAATGAAACTTGGGAAAAAAAATTCTGAACAAGATAACCTTGATCCAGAGAGGTGAGTACAACATTTTCTTCCTCAAATCAGATATGTTAACTTTGAAGCACATGTAGAAGTAAGAACACTAGAAAAGGTCAATTAGAGTGAGAGATGGATTGAGGACATAGATACCAGGACACAGGAAATGTGCAAACAGATGAGGGTAGATTGAGGTGCACTGTTGAAGTAGAGATGGAAGGAGAGGCTGGGAGAGATCAGGAGTGCAGGAGAAAAATTAACCAAAATTAAAGATATGTTAAAAGGATGGGGAAACAGTTTTTAAGCCAATAATAATACAAGTTTAACAAATAGACTGAAAGAAGGATAGCCTGCATAGCTCAATAATGCTGCTTCTTTATCCAAGGATATTAAACAAAAACATCAGAGCCTACTGTGAGGTGCCTCCTTATGAATTGATGGTTATAGAGCATCAAGAGCCTCACATGCAATGCTGATTCTTGACATTCCTCAAAAATAAGATCCTATTGCTGACAGTAACATGTAGAAAAATCAAACTAGAACTGTGAGGGAAAAGTTCTACCTATTATATAGTAGGTAAGATTATATAGTACCAAAAATACTATAGAGGTTTTGTAAGCAGTGAGGTGGAGAGGCATTGAAACCTTACCAGCTGTGAACACTATAAACCTCAATACCAACTTGATAGGCAAAAATATGCCCACTGATGCAACAGTGGCACTGTAGTAAAGGATAGACAACCATTCTCTGATTGGATATTAGGTCTATATCACAAGAAAGCTTTTGTGTTTGTTATTGTAAATGTTATGAAAAGACAACCAATGAGGTCTTTGTTCTTAGTGGTGTTCCTATTGTCATTATGCCATTAAGCAGCCTTTATTCTATTCAATTTTATACTCTTAAACAAAGTATATTGCAAGTGAATAATTCAAATAATAGCATGATTTCAGACTTATCCAAAGTATTTTCTCTTTGTAATGAATACCAGTGAATGGTTAGGGATGTCTGTTTGAGATGCTAACAGATGAATATTCAGCTGTACAGATGAATATTCAGCCGTAAATGCAACATTTAAACTTTTCCCCATAAGTCTTAGGGATCACCATGGATGGCACAGAGTGATGGTGGAAAGCATGCCATAGCTAAAAGGTAGGGAAGAGTTATGAGAGACTTACTTCCAAGCATGGCACAGCCTGTCTACTCATGACCTGATAGCAGCTATGGCTGCTTGCAATAGGTCGGTACAGCACTGGGCTTATCTACCAACAATCAACCTTAGACTGCAGAGGGACTCATAGGGTTCTACATCTCCCTGATTAACTACTAGCTACTGTTGGAATCTAGAAGATATAGGTTGTCATTGATTAGTTATGTATTTAGTAAAGTACCCACTAGGCTCCAGATGATAAATTCAAACCTATTGCCAAAAAATGTATCCCAGTGAAACTCAGTGAATCTCAATAGACACGAATGTAGGTAGGTATGTAAACAGAGAGAGAGAGAGAGAGAGAGAGAGAGAGAGAGAGAGAGAGAGAGAAAGAGAGAGAGAGAGAGAGAGAGGTCTTAGTTAGTGTTTCTATTGCTTTGAAGAGATACCATGTCCACAACAACTCTTATAAAAAAATCATTTAATTTATGTGGCTTACTTTTCAAAGGTTTAGTCCATTGTAATGGATGTTATATAGCAGTGTGAGGCAGACATGGAACTGGAGAAGTGGTCAAGTGTCCTACATCTTAGCTTACAGACAACAGGCATTGGTATGAGATAATGGGTGTGGCTTGAGCATAGATGAGACATCAAAGCTCACCTCCACAGTGACATATTTCTTTCAACAAGATCACACCTACTACAACACAAAGCCACAACTCCTAATAGTGCTACTCCCTTTGGAGGCCATCTTTTTTCAAACTATCATAGATAGTTAAGAAGGTAGGTACAGAGAAAAAAGAAAAAAAGGAAGGAAGGAAGAATAGATGAAGTGAATGTAGAAAAGCAACCTGGAGGAAGGTGATGGTAACAGGATTAGTATGAAGAAGGAAGTTGGTGAGGTTTATTGGAATCTGAATACATTTTATACAAACATGGAATGATCAATCAAAAAATGCAATACAAAAATTAAAAAAAAAACTTTGAATGTTCTTCCAATACTAAAACAGAAATATCACCACATTCAAAATGTTAAGTCCTTATTTATAGTATTTTAAAAACTAATTTAAGTAACTGAAAATTATTTCTAAATCTAGTTAATATAAGAAAAGTACAGCCAATGAGGTAAACATTAATAATTTCAAAATTAGGAGCACTTTTTGCTATTAATATGCATTGATGACTTTGGACAGAAAGAATAAAAGTTTCATGTGCTGATTCACTCAAACTTTCTTTAAAATATTTCTTGTTCAATTCTAAATACATTTTGGAGAACAGCACTGTACATTTAAAAGGTCAGAGAAGGAAAGAGAGAGGGAATGGGAATTGTGCAGAATCAGCTCTCTAAATTCTCTTGGTTAGAGCAATGCATGGTAGACCAATCATTTTTGATATATCTAGGCCATTTCAAAATTAAAAGGCATAGTCTATCACAACTTTACCCTAGTGTCTACTTCAACAAACATAAAAATTTATTGTTACAGATAAGTTTCCCAAGGCAAGTAGGATACCAACTTTCTGGATTTTTACTTGTCCTAATAAAAAGATCAAATGATGAATTCCTTTTCCATTTTGATGGCCTAGCCTTTTTTTTTTTTTTTTTTTTTTTTTTTTTTTTTTTTTTTTTTTTTTTTTTTTTTTTTTTTTTTTTTTTTTTTTTTTTTTTTTTTTTTTTTTTTTTTTTTTTTTTTTTTTTTTTTTTTTTTTTTTACATTTCAAAATAACACAAAAATTTTATCATAGTGAAGAAATGTGTTGGTATGTACTTAATTTAATTATGTCTTTACACCTAGTAATATAAATGAAAATTTTAAAGATCTGGCAAGATGGTTCAGCAGTCAGAAGCACAGTCTGCTCTTCCAGAGAACCTGGGTTCAATTCCCAATGGCCACATGGCAACACAAATTGGTAAACCCAGCTTCAGCGGATCTAATGCCCTTTTTGAACCCCATAGGCAGTGTATGCAAACAATGCAAACATCTATCTGTACATATAAAAGATTCATGAACATAAAATGACATGTTTTTAAATAATAATAATTATAGAAACATATTAAAGCCAGCATCTTTGAATGTTCATTTTTTTATACTCACACAATGTTTATAAAAAGCATTTCCGCTTTTCATAAAACATGTTGAAATACCCTCAGGAGCTACATGAGTTTGGAAAAGCAATCATTAAAAGCTATTTTATTATCCTTCACACAAAGTAAGGCAACACAGGACAACCAAAATTATGAAAGTTAGAAGTCCTTTTGAAAATGATGTGTTTTTTCAGAGAATGTTGGGGAATGGCTGAATGATAAGCAATAGTACAGCTACTGCTATTTAGTCACTCTTTCTATGATTGGAGTTCCAGTAATTTTTTCCAGTCTGTAATCTGATACTGCTTCATAGGATAGCAATTTTAACAAAATACTGAAAAGGGTGCTTTCAAAGCTCACCTCAAGGGCACCACAAATTGCATAGAATAGTTCTTATCTTTATCTCTAATTATATAAATGACAGGGTAAAGCAGTTACTGAATCTCTGTTTGGTACAAATGATACCATATCATGGTCCCCTGAAATTATTTCAGGGTGAATAAAGAAATTATAACAGACACCTAGTTGACTCCAAGGCAAAAAGTAAATTTCTCAGTAAGTTCTGGTCAAGGTTGAGCTATTTTGAGTTAATAGACATGAGGGATATCTAACATGGGCTGCTAAAAAGGCTTAATATTTTTGTCTTCTGTAGTCAAAATATACTCAAGAATAAAGTATTTTGAAGCAAATATTCTTAAACTGCAGATCATTAAATACAAATGTGGGAACTGCAGAAAAATTAGTAATGGGAAAAGATTTTTAAGGATAAAATAACTGTAGTAGTTTAAAGCAGAATTGCCCATATAGGTCTGAATGCTTTAATACTTGATCAATGGTTTGGGAAGGATTAGAAAGGATTAGACCTTGCAGCAGGATGTGTGATAGGAGTGACAGTCTTGTTGTTTCAAAAAAGCATGTGGTTTTCAGTGTGTTCTCCCTCTCCTGCTTACAATTTGAGATGTGACCTCTCAGTTTTTCCTTCCAATATGCTTATAGTACTCCTTCCTGGTCTCTACCAGAAAGAGGGAACCAAAACCCCAACTAATAACTTTTAGTTATGTTAGCCATGGTGTTTTGTCATAGTAATAGAAAAGTAACTAAAAAAAAGTTGATTCTGGGGACTGTGCTATTGCTGTAAAGCCAAAATTCAATGCAACAAATTATTATTGTACTGCCAAGGTCAAGATAAACTTTGGAGAAGAAAAAATATTAAATACCCCCAATTATTCAATATTATTATTCATACTGTTAATGCTTATCACTAATTTCACAGTGAGAATCAATTTGAATTCCAGAAACATTGAGTTTTGTGTACTTTGTGTTTTTATGTCTGTGTGTGTATGTTGAAATGCAAAGAAAAATTTACTCCCTCCAATCTGTTTAAAAACATTATAAATTTCTAGAATTTGAATCTCTACCAGAGGTATAATTTTAGAAATTTCTCTCCTTCCAGATAATTTGAAATATGGAAATACCTTTCTCTGTAGAAATAATTTGCACTCTAGCTCAGAATTCATCATAGTAAAGGAATGTCATAAACAACAAAAAATTTATAACTCCTAATACTTCAATATTTTATTTTTTGTGATATATATTTGGAGGGTATTTAAATAGAGAATTTTAATAAATATCACTTAAACAGAAGTAATGATAAAAATTCCTTGATTGTTTAATTTTTAATTAAGCAATTATATATAAAAAAATCTCTGTTGCAGAAAATGTTTAATAATAGATTAATGAATCATGTTGAAAGAACAATTATATGTTAATTTATTATAATTTAATGCACAGATTTCAACTTTTATTTGCTACATGTTCTTAACTTTTAATGAAATAAAATAATCATTTCAACATAATGAAGTTTATCATAATAAACATATTTTTTCTCTTTTTATTTATTTATTTTTATAAAATAAAGTCTCTCTTTTTTATCCATGTATTCCCTTGTTCCCACTTCCTTTCCCCTCCCAACCCCTTCTGGTCAGCCTTCAGCCTCCCTCCTCCCCATTTCTCCATCCCCTCCCCAGAAAGGGCAAGAGGTCCCAAGGTGGATTAGCTCAGCATCCACCCTAGAAAGTCCGATTTCCTCATCCTAATATCAACACTGGATTAGGTGTTCCTCTGGAAAGAATAAGCTCCAACGTGCCAGTCCATGCACAGAAACATAGTCTGAACACTCCCCTTGAGGCTCCACATAGTGCCCATGTCAATGGACAGTTGTCTATCCTTGGAGAGCTTGGTTCCTTTACGCGATGGTTCCCAGGTGGCTGTTCTTGATTCAGACTATGAGAATTTTCCTCATAGTCTCCGTCCCCTTGCTCATATAGACTCTCCTTCCTTGCTATCAGCTAGACCAGGGACTCAGCCCAATACTCAGCCATGTATCCCTGCCTCTACCTCTCTCTATTCATTGTTAGATGTAAGTTCTGTGACGGCAGTTAGGGTCGTTATTCATTTGATTATGGGGGAAGTCCTGTTTAGGCAACACCTTAGCTATTGGTTGGAAACCGAGGCAGGGACATCCTGTGAGTTCCTGGAAGTTTCTCTACCACCCGATCTTTTTCCGACCCCACATTGGCTTCCTCTATTAAGATCTCCATCTCTTTTTTTCCTCTCCCTCCTTGTTCCTTTCCCTCAATCATCCCCTTCTCTTGTGATTTGTTCCCACCTCTTCTTGGTTGCAACCTCTTATGCTCCCAATTAGCTAAGATTTTCTCTATTTTCTCTTCCTAGGCAACTTTCTGGATGTCTCTCAAGTTTCTTCAGATCCCAAGCTGTTCAGTGGTTGGGGTTTGGAGCTTGGGTATTTTTTGCTTTTTGTTTAAAGTTCACTAATGAGTGAGTGTAGTAATCCTCTGCTTATCTTTCTGGGTTTGTGATACCTCACTCAGAAGGATATTCTCCAAATCCATCCACTTGTCTTTGAATTCTGGGTTATTATTATTATTTTTTTTGTTTTTTACTGCTGAGTAGTACTCCATTGTGTAGATGTGCCACAGTACTCCCACTAAAATCAGAAAGTAGACAAGGAAGTCCTCTCTCTCCTTATCTATTCAATATAGTTCTCGAAGTTTTAGCTAAAGCAATAAGAGGATGAGAGGAGATTAAGGGCATACAAATTGGAAAAGAAGAAGTGAAACCATCTCTATTTGCAGATGATATGATTGTATCCATAAGTGACCCACAAAATTCTACCAGGGAACTTCTACAGCTGATAAACACCTTCGGCAATGTAGCAGGATACAAGATGAATTCAAAGAAATCAATAGCCCTCCTATACACTAAAGATAAAAGAGCCGAAAAAGAAATAAAGAAAGCATCACCCTTTATAATAGTTTGAAAAAGCATTAAATACCTCGGTGTAACTATAACCAAAGAAGGAACAGATCTGTTTGACAAAAACTTTAAATCACTTAAGAAAGAAATTGAAGAGGATATCAGAAAATTGAAAGATCACCTATGTTCCTGGTAGGATCAACATAGTAAAAACGGCAATCTATAGATTCTAAGCATAATTTTTTGTGAAGCTTTATGAAAAGTAAAACATTTTCTGGCATACACACATTTAGTTTTTAGTCAGATTTAGTTTTGTACTGTATATATAATAATATAAACAATTTTATATATAATGTTTGTGACAAGAAATTCACTATTTACAAAAAAATCTAGTTATACTTTTTGCATTTGTTATAATTAATAAAATTAAAAAATAGAAATAGATTTTAAAATTATGTCATCTCTCGACCTCAAAAACTAAAAGTGTAAAGATGCATACCAAAATTTAATGTGTACCAGAAAAATATAATATATATACAATTTGTTAGCATTTTATTCCTTTCTCTAATAACAGATTAATCCTTCAATGATTTCTATCTTTCAAATCAAATCATATGAAAAGTAACATTAACAACACCAAAGTGTAGTCAAATATATATTTTAAATAGTCCCATTATATGACATAGTGTGCTTTGAGTTAGTTGGGATAAGAAGATATTGCATTGTTGAAAAATCACTTTGAGGATTTTTTTCAAGCATTTAAGAACTTAGTGCCATTGAAAAAAAATCATAGTTACTGAAATTTTTGTCACTAAAAACCTATCAAAACCATATAAATTTTCCATTCAATAATTCAGATTTTTATAATTAGTAAAATATTTGCAATGAATTACATTATAAAACAAAATTAGCTATAAATTTACTGTCCTAACACAACTTACTGTATATTTATTTTCCTAAGAATATCACCAACTAACAAACAAAATTTCATGCTGATTTAAACTTTTAAATAATTACATGCATGCCAAATAATCAAATAGCTAGTGATTAAATTAGAAGAAGGAAAATTGAAAAACTCCCAGATAATTTTAAGTTTCACAAGGACACAGGGTATATGAGCATGAGACATTTATTCCCTGTTTAGGAAGAAATATATACAATTCTTATTAAGACTTCCAAAGTAATTATGCTTGAAGTTTTAAAGTACATCAGGCTTATGAAAGTACTTCCATCTTTGTGCTTATTGCACAGTTTCTACAAATTGAATATCTGAATATCTTAAATTCATGTTTATTTGTGAACTTCATTTTGATAATAATTAAAATAGCTCAAATATAAACAATTCAAATGCTTTTTTCTTTTTTATTTATTATGAATAAACTATCATTTTTTATCTATGTGTCCCCTTGTTTAAACTCCCTTCAACCTCCCACCCTACTCAGTCAATGTTTTTTTTTTTTGAGTTATTGTAAAATTTAATGATTGTACAAACTCTTGGGAATACATAAAACAATTTCAATGCCACTGAGATAACAATCCTATATATTGTTCAGCTATTGCCAAATTTAGCATATTATACTGGAACTCCTTACTGTACTGTTAGTAAATTAAGCAGATAACACAGTAAATTCAGACATGGGCTGTTTGCAGGTAAACAAACTGATATGCCTTTATACTTGAGTTAGATTCTTCACAACTGAGATCATTGTGACCAAACAGGTTTCATAGGAAATGTGTGTTAATACATTCCCTCACAGTGTCACATAACTAAACATGGGAATTGTGAGCTTAGTATTGGGAAAAGATTCCTGAATACATAATGTCCAAGAAATAATTCAAAATAAAATGTTAAATAAATCCAAAGTGTTATGGCACCATAACTGTCTTTACTCCCTTCATTCTGGACACACATGAATAGATTTACTCATGAATGTTACACTAGGAAATGCCAATGAACATTTCCTAAATCACTTCAGCTCAAGTCAAGACTATAGTATTCTATGAAGTGAGGTTTTTTTTCAATGTGCACACCAATTTTTCTCTTTCGCAAAACCACCACACTTTTATTATAGAAATTAAACCATTTAGCATTCCCCCACAATCATTCTTCAGAATATTAGTATTATATGATTTTGGTTGCATTGTTTTAAATATTTAATAAATATGTTTATTTCTTACAGTTAGAGACCTTTACAAAAATTCACAAATGGTCCATAAATATAGAGAAAAATTTTTTTATGCTGAAACAGACAAAACTACAACACAAATCCTATATCAGATGCTCAGGGATCATATCAGTAAAAGGTGAAAGATATTAATAGCCAATATGATTAGAGAATCTACTGTGAGAATGTGCTTTCTAGAAGTGACAGGAAATCTTCACCCATGATATCTCAACAGAGAGGATGCCTGATCTATGACACACCAGCCGATATGTTAATTTGGACAATGTAGATGATGGTTAATCTTAAAGACCCCCAAAGACTAAGAAAGCTTGAGTGCATGAGAAATAGTCTTCCCAAGGAAAAAGTCTCTAATTGTTCATTAAATACTATTAATACAGGTTTGAAATCACATAAGTATTAATAACACTAAACAGACTGAAACTGTTGTATCTATATATTGGTACATCTATATATGTTAACAATAACAAAAAAGAGAGGTCATATAGTTGACAGAGAAAAAGGGGGCAAGCATAATAGCTTAAAGGAAAGAAATGGAAAGGGAAAAATAAAATGGTGTACTTAGATATTAATTCCCCACCAAAAATGTGTTCAATGATGCTGTTTCATTAAAATTAGTTTGACTTGAGAGTATGGGCAGGAACTTCATTGATCTATTTTATTAGTTGCACTATGAATTATCTATTTGTTGCACTAATATCTGAAATGACCATAAGCATACTATTGAATTTTGTACTATACATCTATGTGAAGCAGCATTCTTGAATTAGTAATTATAAAATAAAAATATCTCTGATATTTGTTGAAGGTCATCTACATAACATAATAGCAAACATTCAGCAATGGCTTATTTTTCTATGTAAAAACAAGCAAGAGCATCAGCCCATTTGTATACAGTTTGTTTTTATCTCTAAAAGACAGTAAAATTATAGGCATAGTAAAAATTACTTCATTATAAATGTATGATTTGATCACTAAATGCTTTATTTATATATCTATATTTTAAACCTATAAACTCAAAATTACATATCCATTTCTCAGCGAAAAACAGATAGAGGTAGGAAAATTTGAAGTAGCACCATTTTAAAAGAAAAGGTTAAAAGTCACCATCAAAAAAATCTGAAACTAATGATATTCATGATACCAGAATTTTATTTAAAATGTTTTTTAAAACTTACATATCAAACACAGTTCCCCTTCCTTCCCTTCCGCCTCATAGCTCCCAGCTTCTCCCTACCCTACCCCTCATCCACTTCTCAGAGACAGTAAGGACTCCCACAGGGAGTCAATATAGTCTGCATATTACGTTAAGGCAGGACTAAACCCATCCACCATATGAAGGCAGAGCAAGGTGTCCCTCACACATAATCTTAAATATAAGCAATAACACATGCATATATTGTTATTCACTTATTTTTCCCAATTTTTTGTTTGTTGTTTTTACATTAAATATATTTTAAATATCACATCTTAAAATTTATTAAGCTTGTATTCTTTAGATAAATATTCCATGGAATGAGAAATCATAGAAGGCATTTTCTGCAACCACAGGGATGATTTTATAACTACTCAGGTTAAAGTTCAGATTAGGCAATGGCAAAAATTCTTAAATTCACATTATTCAATTGCTTCTTCAAAAATCAAGCCATTCATTTATAAACTGAAATAAATTTAAAATATTTATTTGATTTCTTAACTTATACATAGTTATGTGAAATGGGTATGTGCAAGTGTCCATGGAAGCTAGAAGATGGCATCCAGTCTCCAAGAGCTATAGGTGGCTATTACCTGTCATGACGGGTCTGGGAATCAAATAAAACCCTTTATAGAACAGCAAGTAGTACTAAACTCTGAACTGTCTCTCTAGCCCATAATCAAAATATAATTTAATTAATTATATCTTACATTTTCTTCACAATAATATAAGCGAGGTTTCACAAACATAAAATGTTATGAAAGTAGTTCATATGTAGTTACTAAAGCTAAGGAGTCATGTAAACTATATAATTTCTTAATTTTATTTTTTAACATTTTATATTTGTAATAGTAAATGTTTTAAAATGTATATGTATTTAGGAAAACATGAAACACAGCAGACATTCATGAGGTAGCATATTACTTTAAAGTATATTTCTTTAGTGTTACTTCATTTACATCTTTATTCATGAATTAGAAAAACTTTATGGTCTATCATTCAGAATATAATGTTTTATAACAACTCTCCAAAGACATCTGTATTTCATTAATAATTCAATTGTTATTCTTTTTCATCATTTTAATATTATTATTGATTACTATAAAATCTTATTAGAATAGATTAACTCAGAAAAGCATATTAGAAATATTTATAACTTAAATGTTCCAACTTAACAGCTTTAAAATACAAGACAATATTGACTTTTTCAGCTTTTTGCATCAACAATAGATAAATATAATAAAATAATATGAATTCAAAGGATCATTGCTTGTGGAAATAGGTAGGTAGGATAATGATTTAGTTCATAGAGAGACTGTTTGATAGAAAGAAAATTAGATTACTGGTAATGTCAGAAAGACTTTTGGAGAATACAGTTATTATTAAGTTTGTGTTGTCAAGAGAAAGTTGTAGGAAACTCAGTATTATTATGGTACATTCTCCACCTAACAACTGTTACCCTATATGATGCCCCGCATCTCCCAGCCGTCCCTTCTCTTTCCATCTTGACTGGCCATTGGAGAGGAAAGCAGCCAAGTTCTAATTCATCACCACTACACACAGCTTCCTTGCAACACTGGCACTGGCACCAGTTACTTCCATCTGGCCAGAGTCTGGGCATGCTTTCCTCTACAACTCTTGCCAATTTGTTGCTATAGTAGCAGCAAAGAGGGCTAGCTCAGGAGAGGAACATAAGGGAAATTCAGTCTATTTCTATGCTTCTCCTTGATATTCTGAAAGAGATCCAATGTCCTACTGAATATGTGGGAGATTTTAAACAAAACAGTTTCAAAAAACAGAAAATGCATCACAAAAATTGATGAACTATATTTGTGAGGACGATTTAAATCTGCATGCGGTTAGAAGAAATGCATGGATTACATGACTATCACAGGGTAAAGATCTTAAAGAAAGGATTTTAGTCTTTTTATTTACAGGAGAATTGCAAGAGAATTTAAAAGCATATATGTTAAATCAATGTATATAAATTCTCTGTAGCTAAAGGTAATGTACACATTCTTTAAAGAGCCATACCAAAACATTAATAAATGCAAAAACACTGTTTTTTTAACTTATAAATCCATGTAAAAATCAACATTCTTACAATATTGTTTTTTTTATCTTACATAGATACTCAGTAGAGTCTATTAAAACATATCTTACTGAATTTTCAACGAAATATGCTGCATCTACATAGTCTAAGATAACAGGAATACACAGAAATTATACACAGCAGCATTTAATCATGGACCAAATTTCTGATGACTAAAAGTACAACGGAAATTATGGATTCTGATCCACCAAGCAAGGCTCTTGGGAGATTTTTCACAGGCAGCATGTGTATCTCTAGGGATTTTGTAGATGATTACTGAATTAAAACATTTAAAAGGTCATCCTTTCTTTCTACACCATCCATTTATGATGAAAGAATACTTCCAGTCCACTTGTGTCCCACATTTTGAAACCAGAAAAAGGTCAAATCATAGCCATTGTCCTGTGTCCTAGATTATCTGTGTTGGCAATTTCCATCATATTTTAAGTAAATAATGGCAAACAGTTCAACTAATTTACCTCAGTTATTCAGCCTTATCCACATATCATAGCCAAATGTGTCTACAGGAATATGGGTATGGGTGTCAGAAGAAAATTTATGGGAGTCCATTATCTTCTACCAACTGGATTATGTGGTTGAACTCAGGAGGTTAGGTTACTCTTGACAGCAAGCACTCTTGCCCACTCATCCTGTTTGGTAATTCTGCTTAGTATGTTTTATGGAAATATTAAGAGAACATAAATATGGGGGCATGCTGTATTAACAATGAACACTGGGCAACTACATTGAAAAGATTATACACATAAGCACTTTCATGTAAAATATGTATTTCCTCCTGAGAAAGCTTATGAATCTGCCCAAGTGCATAATATAAAATTTACTGATCAAGAGGCATTTTATCATGTTGTTAGATGGTGAGTAGGATATGTCATCCTACTTAATTTGAGAAACAGAGAATTAACACTGCAATGGGCTGAGGATTTTCTCTAGACTGAGGCCCTTCTGAAAGAAGTGGAAAGGTGAAAAAAGCTAAGGCTGGTGAAAAATCAGTTCTGTCCTTCATCTCATTTACTACACTGAATCTAACACTAGGCAGCATAAAAGTGAATCACATTTGGATTTCAACTAGAAGGATGGGTGCAATTTACACATAGGGACTAAACTGTGTGTTCATAAAACACATCAAGATTTGACTAGTATATTACTTCTGGAGAACAGAGGAAATCTATTATTGCTTTTTTGCATAATACTTTTATTTATTATTTGGTGATTTTGAATCATGCACCCATCAAACGCAGTTATCAGTCCTCTCAGTTTCATACCTACTCTTATGATCTCCTCATTAACAAAAAGCAACATTCATGCTGCATTTACCGGAGCATAGTTAAATTCTCTGTTGCCAACCCCTTAAAGACAATGAGTCCTTCCTCACCCACACCCCTGCCAGAGGCCATCAATGCAGAAGTGAATCACTGTGTCATTTAGCTATGTTCTAGCCTTGAGCTCTTGTACACGATATCTTTTTTTTCTTAAGGTCCACTAATGAGTGAATACATCTCCTGCTTATCTTTCTGTGTTTGTGATACCTCCTCCCTCAGGTAGATATTCTCCAAATCCATCGATTTGTCTATGAAATTTAGGATATCATTCTTTCTTACTGCTGAGTAGTACTCCATTGTGTAGATGTACCACAGTTTGTTAATCCATTCTTTAGTTGAGGGGCATCTAGGTTGTTTCCAGGTTCTTGCTATTATGAATAATGCTATGAACATAGTTGAGATAATGCTTTTGGGCTGTGAATGTGCATCTTTAGGGTATATGCCTAGATGTGGTCCTTGGGGAGATTGATTCTCAATTTTCTGAGAAGCCGCCATATTGCATTCCAAAGTGGCTGAACAAGTTTACACTCCCACCAATAATGGAGGAGTGTTCCCCTTGATCCACATCCTCTCCAACATAGGCTGTCATCTGTGCCTTTTATCTTAGCCAATCTAACAGGTGTTAGGTGGTATCAAAGTTGTTTTGATTTGCATTTCTCTCATGGCTAAAGATGATGAGCACGTTTTCTGGTGGCTTTCAGTCATTCGTAATTCGTCTGCTGAGAATTCCCTTTTTAGATCTGTACCCCATTTTTTGATTGGGTTATTCAAGGCTTTGGGCTCTAGATTCTTGAGCTCTTTATATATCTTAGAGATCAGTCCTCTATCACTTGTAGGATTGGTGAAAATCTTTTCCCATTCTGTAGGCTGGCATTTTGTCCTATTGACAGTATCTTTGGCATAACAGAAGCTTCTTAGCTTCAGATCTCACGTATTGATTGTTGGTCTTAGTGTCTGTACCACTGGTGTTATATTTAGGAAGTGGTGGCCTGTGCCAACTCATAGAAGTGTATTTCCCACTTTCTTTTCTATCAAGTTCAAAGTGGCTTGGTTTATGTTGAGCCCTTTGATCCACTTGGATTTGAGTTTTGTGCAGGGTGACAGGCTCGGATCTATTTGCATTTTTCTACACACTACCATCCAGCTATGCCAACACCATTTGTTAAATATACTATCTTTTCTCCACTGAATGTTTTGGGCCTCTTTGTCAAAGACCAAGTGTTCATAGGTTTTTGGGTTAATGTTTGATCCTCAATTCTATTCCATTGATCCACAAGTCTGTTTTTATGCCAGTACTAGGTTGTTTTTATTACTTAAGCTCTATAGTATGACTTGAATTCAGGGATGGTGATACCTCCTGAGGTTCTTTTGTTGAGTAAAATTGTTTTGGCAATCCTGGCTTTCCTGTTATTACAAATGAAACTGAGTATTGTTCTTTCAAGGTCCAAGAAGTATTGTGTTAGGATTTTGATGGGCAGTGCATTGAATCTGTAGATTGCCTTTGGTAGAATTGCCATTTTTACGATGTTGATCCTACCTATCCAGGAACATGGGAGAGCTTTCCATTTTCTGATATCCTCTTCAATTTCTTTCTTCAGTGATTTAAAATTTTTGTCAAATAGGTCTGTTATTTCTTTGGTTATAGTTACTCCAAGGTATTTAATACTATTTGCAGCTATTATAAAGGGTAATATTTCCCTTATTTCTTTTTCAGCTCTTCTATCTTTAGTGTATAGAAGGGGTACTGATTTCTTTGAGTTAATCTTGTATCCTGCTACATTGCTGAAGGTGTTTATCAGCTGTAGCAATTCTTTGGAAGAATTTTGTGGGTCACTTATGTATACAATCATATCATCTGCAAATAGAGATAGTTTCAATTCTCCCTTTTCAATTTGTATCCCCTTAATCTCTTTTTGTTCCCTTATAGCTTTAGCTAAAACTTCGAGAACTATATTGAATAGATAGGGGAGAGAGGACATCCTTGTCTAGTTCCTGATTTTAGTGGGATTGCTTTTAGTTTTTCTCCATTATGTTTGATACTGGCTGTCGGCTCCTCGTAAATCGCCTTTATTATATTTAGGTATTCTCCTTGTATTCCTGATCTCTCCAGGGCTTTAATCATAAAAGAGTGTTGGGTTTTATCAAAGGCTTTTTCTGCATCTAAGGATACGATCATGTAGTTTTGTTCCTTTAGTTTGTTTATATGATGGATAACATTTACAGTTTTTCATATGTTAAACCAGCCCTGCATTGCTGGGATGAAGCCTAATTGGTCATGGTGGATGATATCTTTCATACATTGTTGTATACGGTTTGCCAAAAATTTTGTTGAGAATTTTCACATCAATATTCATGAGGGAAATTGGTGTGTAATTCTCCTTCTTTGTTGTGTCTTTGAGTGGCTTGGGTGCTTGGGTATTTGGGTAATTGTGGCCTCTTAAAAGGAATTTGGCAATATTCCTTCTGTTTCTACAGTGTGAAATAGTTTGAGGAGTAATTGTAGTAATTCTTCTTTGAATGTCTGGTAGAATTCGGCACTGAAAACATCTGGACCAGGGCTTTTATTTTTGGGGAGGTTTTTAATGACAGCTTCAGTTTCCTTAAGGGTTATAGGCCTGTTTAGGTAATTAATCTGATCTTCATTTAATTTTGGTAGGTGATACCTATCCAGAAAGCTGTCCATTTCTTCAAGGTTTTCCATTTTTGTGGAATACAGATTTTCAAAATATGATCTGATAATTCTCTGTATTTCCTGGGGGTCTGTTGTTACGTTCCCCTTTTCATTTCTGATTTTGTTGATTTAAACACTCTCTGTTTTTTGATCAGTTTGGCTAAGGGCTTATCTATCTTGTTAACTTTCTCAAAGAACCAACTCTTAGATTCATTGATTCTTTGTATTGTTCTTTTTGTTTCAATTGTATTGATTTCAGCTCTAAGTTTGATTATTTCGTGCCATCTACTCCTTCTAGGTGAGTTTGCTTCTAATTGTTTTAAGGCTTTCAGCTGAGCTGTTAGGTCTCTACTGTGGGATTTCTCTAGGTTTTTCATATAGGCATCTAGCGCTATGAATTTTCCTCTTAAGACTGCTTTCATTGTGTCCCACAAGTTTGGATACATTGTGAATTCATTTTCATTAAATTCTAGAAAGACTTTGATTTCTTTCTTAATTTTTTCCTTGATTCAGAGATAGTTCAGCTGAGTGATGCTTTGTTTCCATGAGTTGGTAGGCTTTCTTTGGATTTTGATGTTGTTGAACTCTAACTTTAGGCCCTGGTGGTCTGATATGTTACAAGGGATTATTTCTATTTTTTTGTATCTGTGGATATTTGCTTTATGACCAATTATGTGGTCAGTTTTGGAGAAAGTTCCATGAGGAGCTGAGAAATATGTATATTCCTTTGTGTTTGGGTGGAAGCATCTGTAGATATCTATTAAATCCATTTGCATCATAACCAATTTTAGACTCCTTATTTCTCTGTTGAATCTCTGGTTGATCTATCCAGGGTTGAAAGTGAGGTATTGAAGTATCCCACTATTAGGGTGTAAGAATTGATGTGAGAATCGAGCTTTAGCAGTGTTTCTTTTAAATAAGTAGGGGCCCTTATATTAGGGGAATAAATATTCAAGATTGAAATCTCCTCTTGAACAATTTTTCCTGTGACGAATAAGTAGTGACCATCTTGGTCCATTTTTATTGCTTTTAGCTTAACTTCTACTTTGTTAGATATTAGGGTTGCAACCCCTCTTGTTTCTTAGGACCATTTGACTGGAAAATCTTTTCCCAGCCCTTTATTTTAAGCCTGTTTCTGTCCTTGTGGTTGAGGTGTGTTTCTTGTAGGCAACAGAAGGATAACTTCTGTTGTTGTATCCATCTTGTTAGTGTGTGACGTTTTATAGGAGAGTTGAGACCATTGATATTAAGGGAAATTAGTGACCATTGATTGATATTTCCTGCCATTATTGGTGGTAACTTGTTTGTATTTCCTTTCTCTAGGGTATTCTTCTGTGGAATTATTGATTGTTTGTGATTTTGTGTGTGTATCTGGGGTCCTTATGTTGGAGTTTTCCCTCTAATACTCTCTGTAGTGCTGGATTGGTAGATAGATATTCTTTCAGTCTGACTTTGTCATGAAATATCTTATTTACTCCATCTACAGTGATTGATAATTTTGCAGGGTATAGTATTCTAGTTTGGCAGCCATGCTCTTTTTTGTCTGTATAACTTCTGACAAAGCCCTTCTAGCTTTCATCGTTTCCATTAAATAGTCAGGCATTATTCTGATGGGTCTGCCTTTATAGGTAAGTTGGCCCTTTTCTTTTGCAGCTCTTAAAATTTTTTCTTTGTTCTGTATGTTTTGTGGCTTGATTTTAATGTGGCATGCTGACTTTTTGGGGGAGTCATATCTATTTGGTGTTCTGTAAGCTTCTTGTATCTTTATAGGCATTTCCTTCTTCAGGTTAGGGAAGTTTTCTTCTACGATTTTATTGAAAACATTATCTGTGCCTTTGAGCTGGTATTCTTCTCCTTCTTTTATTCCTATTATTCTCAAATTAGGTCTTTTCATGGTGTCCCAAATTTCTTGAACATTTTGATTTATGACTTTTTTAGTTTTACTATTTTCTCTGACTAATATATCTATTTGAGCTACTGAATCTTCCACTTCTGAGATTCTATCTTCCATCTCTTGAACTGTGTTTGTTATGCTTGTATTTGTGGTTCCAGCTTTTTTCTTCAGATTTTCTATTTCCATCTTTGCCTCATTTTGTGCCTTTTTTATTTCAGCTTTTAGTTCCTGGCATGTTTCTTTCATAGATTTGTTCATCTCTTCCAACTTTTTGTTTGTATTTTCTTCTATTTCTTTAAGGCTATTTTTCATATCTTCTTTGAGAGCTTCGATGATCATCAAAAAGGAATTTTTGGTGATGCTTCCATCTGTTTCCTCTTCATTGCTCATTTCAGGACTTGTATTTGTAGGATTGCCACTTTCTTCTGGAGTTGTCTTGTTGTTCTTTATATTATTATGTAAGTTTTTGCCCTGGCATCTGCCCATGGCTTTAGTGGTTCATGATTAGGTGGCTCCTGGTCAGTTGTGGCACTCAGGCTTGTGTGCCTCCTGTTACCTCTGAGGAAAAGGTCTGCCCAATCACTACTTCTGCACTGTGCAGGGGACTGAATTTCAAGTCTTCAATCTTTCTCTGTTTGACCAATTAGAGGCGGGGTGGCAGCTGTGCAAACTCCCTCAGCAGCAACTGGGGGGGGCGTGACAGGCAGAGTTTATCTCTTCCAGCTCCATGGTGTTCTGGGACATGCTCTTCAGACAGCACCTGGTCCCGGAACCAGAACTGGAACCAACAGGAGCTCAAGTCTCCTCTCCCTGGCAGGAATACAGGCGCTGGGGCCTGCTGACCCGTCCTCACTTCTGGGCAGGGTCTGAGTCTGTCCTACAGGGTCCCCAGTCCTTATCTGATTGCTCAGTTGGAGGTAGGTAGCCATGAGAATTCCCTTAGCAGCAGTTTGGGTGACCTTGACAGGCAGAGTTTATCTCTGCCTACTCTAGAGAGCTCTGGGACACGCTCTGCCTATACTACTATTTCAAATTTTTAGTTCATATTTTATTTTTTAGATGTGGGAAAAATTTAACCAGGTGGCTATAAATATTTATAAGCAGATTTTAGTTAATAAGTAGCTATAGTTTCTTTGTAAAAAACACATGTTCCAATTTATTTGAATTCTTGATGAATACATGAGAAATTTATTGCTACAAAATACAATCTAAACTTAATAGAAGAAATTGACATTTACACACCATTAGTGAATTCTTATATTATGGTCATAAATCAAAATATCATCAGTATAGTAGGCAGTTTATCTAACTAAGCATGGTATCTTTTCTGTACTACTTTGCTTACTTTCTTCCCCTGAAATTGTTCTCACTTCTTAAACATTACAACACTGGCACACACACAAAAATACCTCTAAATATTGCACGAAGCATAATGATGAAAGTCATTTTAGCTATAGGGAATCATTGAATATCTGGCTTGTTGGATGTCATGTGGGTTGTTTCATGAGAATTCCTTGGATGCAAACATTTATATTTGGTCTCAGTGTTTGAATATGTTTAATCCACTGAAAAATAATTTTTATTTAGCCTATGAACATTATGATTTATAGAACAATCCTACATTGTTATTCCATCGTGGACTAGAAGTCACAGAGTAATGGCTGTACTTCACCTGGTGGGGTATGGAAAATATCTTAACATTCCCTGGACCAGTCTTACTGTTTTTATTTGCTTTTTTCCATGACCTTATTAAACTAGGAATCATTTCACCTATTAATGCCAATATTACTAGTTTTCTTTACTTTAATTGCAAAATTAAATATCCATTTAAGCTAACTCATAATTATTAATATGTATCAAGGACTTATACCATGTCTATATAAAATTCTGACTTTACAGTAAAGAACAACTACCTTTAAGAAACATTTTTTTATAGATAGAAGAGTTACTCAAGCAAATTATTATGATGTTAAGAACCATCAGCGAAATTTCCAGTAGTAACTTAACCTATAAGATAATCAGCTACCATTAAAAGTAGCTCTATAATAGTCAACATTCTGAAAAAATAATCCCATTCAAGAAGAAACAATCATTGGAGCTGAATAAAGGGTTGTGCCTAAGGAAGTGGAGAGCCAGGATGTTAGCATTCATTAGTTACAGGAATGCAGTTCAGCCCATGGTAGTAGAACTGTTGCATTAAAACAATGAGTATTTAAAAACTGTATTAATTATCAGAAATAATAAAAGCCATACCCCTAATCAACTATGTATTAAAAGAAGAAATTATCTTTGGCATTCTAATTTCAAAATATATTAAAATAGGGTTGTTTATTTTATTTTCAATTTAAGTGACTGGTATGAATGTAAACTTGTACAACAACTTTGGAAATAAGTATGGTAGCTTCTTAGAAAACTGGGAATCAATCTTCCCAATGATCCAGGAATACCACTATTGGCTATATACTCTAAAGATGCACATTCTTACCAAAGGACATCTGCTCAACTATGTTCATAGCAACATTATTTGTAATAGCCATAACCTGAAAACAACTTAGATGCCCTCAACTAAAAAAATGACTTTAAAATATGTGGTACACTTACTTACACAAGTGATTGCTTCTCAGCAGAAAAGAATGAGATCCTGAAATTTGCAGAAAAAAGAATAAAAGTAGAAAAAAAAAACCATCCTGAGTGAGGTATGGCAGACCCAGAAAGACAAACATGGTATGTACTCACTCATATGTGGATTTTAGAAATAAAGTAGAGGATAACTAGGTGCCAACACCATCCCTGAGCAGCTAGGTGACAAGAGGGAACCTAACACTGATAGCAATGGACCCCCATTGGAAGAGGAAATAAAGTAAATCTCCTGAGTAAATTGAAACCATAGTAGAGAGGGGATAATGGGAGGTGGGGAGAGAACATGAGGGAATGAGATGACTGAGTTGGAGGAGGGACAGAGAGGGAGAACAATGAAAGAGAAAAATTGATAGAGGGAACCATTTGAGGGTAAAAGAGAAACCTTGTTCTAGGGAAATACCCATGAACCCACAAAAAAGACACTAGATAAGGCTCCAAGCAATGGTAGCGAGGGTGCTTAAACTTACCTTCCCCTATTATCAAATTGATGACCAACCTAATTGACACTATAGAACCTTCAACCTAACTGATGAAAGTAGATACTCAGATCCACAGCTAAGTACTGGGTCAAACTCCCAGTCCAGGTGAAGAGAGGATAGACAGACTAGATGAGCAAAGGGGTCAAGACCATATTGAGGAAATCCATAGAGACTGACCTGAGCTATTGTAATCTCAGCTAGTTAAATACCTCATGTAAAAGGCATAGGGTGCCTTTTACAGAGAAAATGCTAACACTCTCTTACTAGAATATAGCATGAAGTAAAAGATCAGTGGAGCCTAAACTAAACCTTCATTCCTAGCTTCTGCCCAGCAGGAATATGAGGGATGAAATTCTGTGATATATAACCTTTCCAACCTATAGAAATTTTTTACATAGCTATGAGTAAGTAAATCCTATAGACATGAAAAAAAAAGCTTAAAATTAACTAAAACATATAATTCCAACTTTCACCAACAGTTCTCTATATTTAAAAGCTTCTTGGGATCCATCTCCCAAATTTATTTCTACACTATTCATCAGTTTAAACAGTCTTGATAAGGAGATCTTTACAAACCACCAAGTATACGATGGGTGTCCAGTAATTACTTGCCAGGAAATTATTTCCAGCTCTATCAAGTGGCCTTGACACTCTAAGCACTATCAAAGGCATTTGTTTTTGATAGTCTGCCTTGTATCTCTATGGTGATACTTTGTGTGTGCTCTATTTGTCTCTCTTATCTTTCAGTATTTACCCTTGTATCTGGCTCCAGGTTCTTATTAAGACCAATTAGGATTGTGTTACAAATCTCTGTGTCTAAATCCATTTTCCCAACACTTTATCTATTACAGACTATATTCCTGTTATTTTATCCTAGTGACTCAAGCTAGTAGCCATACCAGGACAACTGATGGGGGGGGCATCTTTGCATAGAGTAGTCACTCTGAATTATTTCCTTTCCTCTATTTTTCAGATACATATTTCATCCAGTGGAGTGGAATTTCTCTTTCCAAATATATAAGCTCTGTATTTGGGGCAAAGGCTTTTATGACTAGAAGTTCACATAAGCCTTCCCTCCAGATCCTTATCAATCTGTTGTGGGTCTTACTCTAGGTTCTGATACCAACCCAAGCTACAATCACAGACACTGCCTGTGTAATATTACCATATTAGGCCTACTACCCACATGGAGTATGTAGCCTTTATGTCTTCCATTTGCAATAAAATGAGGAAAAGCAACTGGCTTCTGAAATATAGCAGAAAAGATGTTCCTGCTTCATCACTCTCCCCCCCACAGAGAGAGACAGAGAGACAGAGAAAGAGAGAGACAAAGAGCTGACATTTACATCCTTCACACATAGATTTATTTTCCTTTGTGCCCCAGGAACTTCAATCAAATTTTAAGTGCATACACCTGATTAGATACAAAGTGAGTAAGGAGTGAATTCAGTGATATTTTCATTTTCACTGCAGAGCACATAGTACACATTGAATAAATGTTTTTATGATAAAGTCATGAAAATGGTGGAGTTGGAATCTAAGCCAAATCACATCTTGTAAACTCAGGACTCAGTTTCTTCCCCATGACTGAAATAATATTACATAATACTAAAACCAGCAAAGCACAAATTAAAAATTACAATAGGTCAATTCGCTTTAGTTCTATTTACCAATATGTAAGGTTTATCAAGTTTATATTATACATATTAAAACCTTATAAATACAAACTAAGCAATGAAAATCTTTACCTACATGTTGTCACAACCTCAAAGACATCTTTGGTGACAAGCTAAAAATATTGAAAATTTTTATACAATCTGATATAACATTCTAGAGGGACATTTTTTTACCACATTATATACTTAACCTACATTCCTTACTTTATATCTCAGGGCAATATGTCCTGAGATCCACACACTAAGATTCCTGTGAATAATAAACCTCAAAGCACAAATTTCAAAGCACAAATTTCAAACTCATGGCTCCATGTAATTTTAGAAAGTGTTTTATCTGAAACTATGTGCCTGAATTTATTAACATTGTCCAGATGGCATTAATCACTAGGTTTTATTGGTTAATAAACATATTTATTCATATCACAATAGTAAAATTTTTTATTTTCATTTCTGAACAGTTGCACAAATGTTGGAGTAGGAAATGTCCATGATTATAGCATTTGTATTTGTATAGAATCCAAACATAAAAAAACACAAAATAAAATGAATTTCAGGAAAGTAAATTAATCTCCCAAAAGAAAATTTGTGAAATAAATATAAAAATTCATGAACATCCTAGTATAAGACAGGGGTTATCAGCTAAGGGAGGCTCCAGAGATACCTATAACAAAACTGGCTGAGCTTTGGTTACCCTCCAAAACTAGATAGTACTATCCTATTATTAAAGCCACCAAGCATTTGGTCACAGTGTAATTTTCCTGGTAAAAGTGAAAATATTTAAGAGCAAACTTTGTTTTTCCCAATTTGTCAGACTATTGAAGCAGTGGATTTGAAGAACTTTAACTTTTTTTTTTTTAATAAAAGAAGCTCATGCTGAAAGAAAAGAAAGGGTACCCACTTTGTGATTGGGGACTAGTCTACTGGAAAGAGATTTCACACAGTTCTAACAATTTATCAGAGACCATTTTAAGGTTGAAAACTAGATGAATCAGTGGCAAGACAACCACACCACACCTTGACCTTGAGTGTTTAGATATAAATATCCTTGATCCTCTATATAAGATTAATCTCATTTCTGGAGCCTAAAGATAAATCCTTGAATCTCTGTTCTTTTTCCATTGTGGCAACATTGATGAAATCTTTTATGGTTTTCTACTCTCAATTTGACTCTTTTACTGACTTATCAAGTACCAGGTTAGACCTGACTTGTAACATTGCTTGTTACCATCCTCTATACTCTTGAGTAACAATAGGACATAAAGAAACTAATCTGGAAATAACCAGGAAATCTCCTTGTTGCTTTAAGGCACTGATTCTTTTATTCTTCACCAGCCTGCTGTAAAGCACTATTCAGGTTGGGAAAGAATAAAAGTAATCAGTGATCTTACCCAGCAACTAAGCTATGAGGGTCTCCTTAATAGCAACAGAACAATTATAGGGATGAACAACCACTTTCTAATTAGACTAGGGGCTTGCTGTACAGGTGGGAACACATTTGACTGATACTATAACCTTGTCAAAGACTCGTGATGAGGGTGTTCATAGGCTCTACTGTTGTTGCTTTGATATTTAATCAAGCTGATGAATTGGTTTTAAATATTTATACTTATTTGCTCAACTCTCAGTCTTGATCAAAGATGTTTCTTTTTTGCAGTGTTCAATCATTAATACAGAAACCTTGAAATAAGTAATTGTGAAGGCTCAGTCATTGATGGGACATATGGTCACCCATTCCCCACCCCCCCATGGCTTAGGGAACACTGCAGAAAAGGTATAAAAAATGGATAGCAAGCAGATGGGGAGAAGTTTTATGAAACGTTATTTTCTTGACAGTTCAAATTCCAGCATGTAATAGAAAGAAATATGAATTTCCCATTCCTAGCTGGTTAGCCATTGGAAGTTGGAAGTTGAGGGCTTCCAAGGAAGATTCATCTTTCTTTAGGAGGGTAGTCACTGGGAGGATGTTTCTGCTCTGTTGGTTAGCCCTGGACCTATGCACATAGGAGCAGTTCTAACTGTATACAGGGGGTAATTACAAAAAGAAATACAAATGAACATGAAACTATAAGAGAGATGTATTGAAAGACACTAATAAATATATATATGTATACCTATATTTCATAAAAGTCATTTTTATCTAAGAAAGAATAAAGTTTTAGAAAAGAAGAGGAATGCCCTCAAAGAAAGGATATTTATTTCCAAAATTTTCTCTAGGACCAAAGCAATTTTCAAATCCTGTGTATATATGTTTGCTTAATGTAATCATACATAAATATGATTTCTCCAGAATATGCTTGTAATTTTTCAGTATCAGTTTTGAGAGTAAACCTTGTCACTAATTGGGAAAATCATTCCAAAGGCTACTTTAATTGGCATGGTAACTGAAAACTACAAACACAATTAGGAAAATAAAGACAATAAGATTTGGTAAAGTTGTCACAGGCTTTTTAAAAATCAAACATCTGAGAGAAAGGAATGTGAAAATAAACTCCCCATTCAGGGAATTCAGTGAAGAAAGGTATAAAAATGATCTGATATGGCGGGAGGGAGAAGGGACCTTGAATGATATACAGGGATAGAAAGTGTGTCTTGTTTGTTCATAATAATAATAATGATAATAAAAAAGAAAGAAATAGTGACACAATGTCTCTTGTAAAACCACCTAGACTAAGGAATCCTTATAGTAATTTAATGCCACAAAAATCACTTAAATAAATCTTCCTAGGCATTAAAAAATTAAGCTTTAGAATAATAATGAAATATTTCTCCCTGCATTTTCTGTCTAGTAAGGCTACCTGAAGTCCTCAGCATCCTTTTGTTATTAAGTATGAAAAGAATTTCTACATGATTCATTAATATTATTAATTTTCAGTATTTAATAAAGTTGAGAACCCCTCTGCTAAATATGTCTTCTTTAACTTTATACCGGTTCTGAAAGAGAGTAGAAAGAGACCTTCTCCCATCAATGAAATACAACCATAGTGCTTTACTTCTCAAGATGTATGAGTTAATTAGTTACTAATTAAGTGACTAATGACTAATAAGGGCAGACAAGAGCTCACAAACAAGCTGATTTCCTTTATGTTTCATGTATTTTAGAGAAAAGAGAAGTTTTATTGCTGTATGGGTTTGTTTTTGAGCTATTATGGATGTTTTGCTTTTTATACAAAGTTTGATATTGATTTTCAAAAAACAAGAAAAAAAAAGCTGATTTCCATGGCTTCATTAAAGAATTGAGAGCTGAAGGTTAGCACCAATTTCTCTGTGGAGATCTATTCTAACAGTGACGTCATTTGATGCATATTCTATTCACCAAATTTTATCAATGTAGTAAAAGAATCTCCTCAAAGCCTAGAAGACAGGGTATTAAGTAATGATGGCTGGAAGAATCCAGACACGACTGGTTGTTAAAACAGGCCACTTGGATGAGATCTAATTGATGTCTTGGGCAAGTCAATGAATTAAACTAGTCAAAATTAGAAGGACTCACATAAATGCAAAAATAAATGTAGATAAATGTTTTCTTATAAGGTAAATTTGTAAGTAAAACTAATATAAATGATTACTGTCAAATATCTTATGTGTTAAGTCTATAATTCCACAATGCCATCTTCTACTACTACAAGTAACCCATTATAAGATTTGCATTTAAAAACTTTAGTTTATCTTCAAATGATCTATAAACTTGCCATGCCTTTTCTTGTCTCATGATAACTTTTATATCAGACTAATAATTCTAGAATGTGGTCTCTCTGTAACTATTACCTAAACAGAAATAATAAAATAGATAAATTAAGAGAAATACTGCAAAGGAAGTGACAATGACCTAGAAATGTAAGTAATTAGGTCACATTTTATTGCAGCATTTATTGAATCTGTATCCTCAGATAACACTTTTGTAGCCCTGCTTCCTATTCTGATGAACAACATAGGTCAGGAATGATGCCTATGTTGGACTTAATATATGCTTTCAAAGGGTTTGTAAATCACACAAAAGTAGACACACTAAAAAGTAAATATGACTTCTCCAAGTCACACTGAATAACATAAAAGTATGTTAGAAGGAGAGATACACTTCAAATTATGTTGAGTCAGTAACAAGTTATATATTTAACATACTAAGTGTTATAAAGCATCTATAACCATTAGTCAAAATCAACGTTATGTGGACTTGAAAAAAACAAGTAAATATTTTTGTATAGAGAAAAGAAAATGGCTAGTTAGAATAAATTTAAATTTTTGATTATGTGTTTGTCTGTGTCATCTAAGGTCTGAAGTGTGACGCTCACTTCCACAGCTGCCATGAGAAGGTCAAAGAACACCTTGAACAAGTTAATTCCTCTCTTCTACCTTTTGTAATTGTCAAGAATTTAACTCAGATCAACAGGCTTGGGAGCCAATATTCTTTACTTGCTGAGGCATCTTGTTGGCCCTTAGAATGGCAAACCTCTGGTTTTATTGTATTGTCTCTGTCAGCAGATTAAAAGCTTTAAAATAATAAATCTTTGGAGGAGGTCATTTGTTTTTAGTGTCAGGAGCAATTATCAATCATGTAGTTGGGAGGGATTGTACTTCAGGCATCCAACACTGACACTCTCTCCTTTGTAATACAGACTAGAAACAGACATCTTAAAGTAACTTTTAGCCAATGAATATATTATTCTGTTGAATTCTAAAACAACAGCAACCTTAGCACTGTGATATGGCAGCAGCAAGGCCTGAAGTTCTAAGTTTTGAAATACAGTTAGAAATTATGCCCACAGATAAGTGTAGCCCTCAGTACTCATCAAGGTACTTCCTTTTACCGAAGGTGTAGATCATAGCAGAGACACACAATTTGCAAAAGGAAAGAAATAGCTGACAGTGAGATGTGCATTCCCAACTGATACATCTATAACCCAACCCCTACATCTAAGACTCTGGGGAAAAAGGGAAGGCATGGAGAGATAGTAATACCCAGAAAATCATGACTGTGTCAATGGTGTCTTCTAGAGGAAAGCTGTACTAGTGAAACTGCAACAATATAGCAGCTGAATTTCCATGACTACATGGATGGAGTAAATCTCACAAAGCCTGACACCTAGATAAGGAGCTATAGGCAACTGATAGATGCTGAGACAGGGCAAATCTATTTCTTGTAGGCAAGGATTTCATTATAGGTCTTCCATTTCCAGTGGTTATCCATAAACGTGTTTACATCAAGCAACACTAAATGTATGGTATGTATATATAAGTTTTAAAATTTGAGACAAAGAAGAGCAGGGACAAGTTGGAGGGCAGAAAAGGGTGAAAAATGTAGTACTTATTAATAAATTCATTGTCAAACAAAAACATCAAATTTAGAACAAAAAAGTTTATAGTTATCTGTGGACTACAACATGTATTCATTGTGTACAATGGCTATATGATAAGTCCTGACTCAAAACAAAACAAAATCTAAATGTATAAAACAGAAAAATGTTTTCTGTGAACTTGGATCATTTGAACAACTTTTTACATGAATATTTTCATTACTTTATTCTGTAGGCATTACACCTATCTCTTTCAACCTTTAATATCCTGCTATTAAACTTGGCTACTGCAAGGCACAGACAGCTACATAGCTCGAACTTAGCAATCATTTACATTCATTTTTTTGTAAAACTTGATGGAAGGAAATGATATTTATGGAGCATGGCTTTAAGTATATGCACTCCATCATCTATTCTTGGAACGAGACAAAATCTACCCTTGAATTAAATAATCAGCATGGCATATATGTTGTATTTTTATCACAACATATGGCTCTAAGGAACTTCTAAACTTGTATTAGGAGGTTATCTAGCAAAACTTGCTGTCCTTGAGGCAAGGTGGTCAGAATTGCTCTTCTAAATTCAGTAAGACTCACATGTAATACTCAAAGTTGAGTTCTTAATGGAAAAGGTGTGTGGTGTTCTATTCAGTTTCTTTACACAATGCTCCATATGTGCTTTTCTTTGCTATTGGGACTTTGTAAAGAAATAATCATGTAATTCTCAGAAATACTCTCCAAATTATAAATCCCTCTTCTTGCTGTAAACTAGCCTTATTCAAGTTGGCAAAGAAACAAAGCAGCCTGCATGGCCTAGCTCTTGAGAGGATGTTACTGACAGGGACAAATGAGTCCTAATGAGACTAGGAGACATTTGACAGCTGAGATTCTGAGCTTTAAGGGAACAGCCACTTTTCTGAGAACTCAATTCCAAATGTCAAGATCAGAGTAAGTTCTGAGGAAGCTGGTACATTTGTGTGCACAGTGGGTTTTATGTGTTGTATTTTTCTTTTTATTAAACAATATAAATTTGACAAATAATAACTGTTTTTTTCAACTTTTGAGATTGTATCTTTTTTTTTAAATTATGAACAAAGAAGTCACACTTTCTATCCTTGTATGTCCTTATTCAAGTCCCTTCCCCCTCCTACCTCATCAGATCATTCTCTCTTCTAATATCTGATGTTTTTAAACTATCTGTTTGCTCTAACTCAGAGACACCATCAATTAGTCAAACAAGTAAAGGAAAAGCTCAGTCCACTCACTGAGGTTCTGAAACACCAACTCAGCTCTTTCTACAACCCCTACAGAGAGATGCCCCATGAATATGTTATTTGAAGATCTCTGTAGAGGGTAATGTTATAAGTTTATTTCAATTGTCATAAACTTTGTAGATATGTTCTTTTAACTTTTGTATCTCTCCAAGATGTATGCTACTTTCTTACTTATGTCCTTATTAATTTACTCCAATAAATTTCACATTAAGAACAGAGATGGAGGACTTTACAACTGGCTCAGTGGTTAAGAGCAATGTTTATTTTTTCAAAAGACCCTGGTTTAATTCTAACACAGGACTTCATGACTCTCTATGACTCAAACTCCAAGGGATCCAAGATGTATAAATTCAGGCTGAATACCTATATACTTAAAACAAACAAAAATAAATTTAAGGACTTAGTTGGCATCCTTATCACTCAATAGTCCCCAAACTAAGGCTAAGGATACCTGCTCTTCAAAATAGGTTGGTACTACAAACCATATAGAAATGTTGAAAGATATTGTTGGACACATAATTTTGTAAAAGCCAGCCCCAGTACAGTTGTTTCCCATTGCCTCCTTCCTAAGACTAGGGTATCTCACTTTTGCAAAAGGTTTTAATATTGTTGAAAAAATGCAAGGTGTCAAAAACGAAAAAGAATGATGTTTTTACTAAGACTTGATGGAAAATTAGTGAATAAATTATCCATATCCTCAAATAGTGGTGAGGAAATAAGATTGATGCACCAGGCAAATGGAATCAGACTCATAGAGCAGAGGAACAGTATCTTAGGTTTGACAGATTAACAGCTGGTGACCAGAGCACAATCCACTAGCAGTATCTGAGAAGGAGAGAACATGAAAAGGCCATTTCAAAAGCAGGACAAATAGTGACAAAATGTTTCTTCAAATATAGTACAACAACATTTAAGTACAAATGGAAAAAAGTCTAGGGTTGAATTTAGAAATATTAGGTTCAAGCCACTGTAAAGAAAGAGAAACTGATGACAAGCTAGAAAATGAAACATTGAGATATTTAACCTAGTTTTCTGGTATCTCTCAGAATGGGGGGCTGCTTAACCAGACCACAAATTCTCAGAGGACGAACAGCCTTCACATGTATTTATTTGCCATCTGAGTATGAAAAAGGAGGATCCATCTGGACACTCTCAGTAGACCCAAGAAAAGAAACTTTGAAAAAAAAAAAGATAATGAAAAAGACAGAGAGTTAAATATTCAGTGACAATAAATTTGTAAATAAAGCTAGACTACAACAAAGAATTTTAAATATAACCAAGTAGTATTTTTATTATATCAAAATTTTATTTGCATCCCTAATAAGCTCCTAGGTAACTGAAGCCATGGCAAGCATTACAGGAAGGTTTTTCCTCTAGGCTAGTATTTGGAAAAGTATTTTACTTTTAGTCTGTGATTCTAAGCTTGAAGCTGTTACACACTACTCAAAGGAGGGTCTCTGATTGTCTCTGGAAGTGGTATAAAGCTGGGATCTATATGTAAGGAGTATCACCTAAAAGTACAAGAGATTGGCAAACCCAGCTACACTAAACAAAAATTTCTTGGCCATTCTCAGATTGCTAACCAGTTCCCACACTGTATGTGCCACCATGTTAATTACTATAGAGAAATAATAAATCACCCATGGTCCTTGTTATACTGTGTAGGGTTTGCTACACCACCACTTTTGCTTAGAATGTTGAGACCATCTGAAAGTGCTCCAGATACAGAAAAATAACCAACTTACACAGAGTAACTAACCTACAGAGACCAAAGTTAAGCCATGGTCTGATTAAAACTTTTACCCATGGCTTATCTTTGGTCTCTGTGGGTTAGTTACTCTATGTAAGTTGTTCCAGGTGAAGCATTTTTTCCCAAGCTGTAAAATTAAAGTGTGAAAAGCCATTTAGAGCATAACACCATATTTTAATCAACATTTTCATTAGTTATATGCCTGACTTGAAAGCTATTGAAATAGTAGGACCAAGTAACTCTCATTTCAAAATACAACATCAACATTTTTCAGTGACAAATTGACACACTGTGAAATTAAACTATATACTAGAAAACAAAAACAATTTTATGTTTTTATTTTTAAGTGCATATTATACAACAGTTTGAATAAGAAAAATCATTTTAAAAGAAAATAAAAATATGAACAGTATTTATAGCCTCTTTTCATTGTAATATAAACCAACAAGTGAGTCATTGCACAAAATCAGGAGAATTGTTTAGCCATAATTTACAAAATGGATAATAATATATTAGTATATTCTCTATAATGACAATGTTAACAGAGAAATAAGTATAATTCAATGTCATTGCACTATAACAAATAGTAACTTTTAATGTCACATCACTGTTCATTATAGTCCTTTCATTGTTAAAGTAAAAAGAGTTGGCTGTAACATGCACATATGAATATGTATTTATTATAAATATATATTGAATTTTAAGATCATTTTTATAATCCTTATTCTTCCTGTAAATCAGAGTTTCCATCTGGTATCATTTCCTCTCAGATTTAGAAAAGTTTTAAGAATTTCTTTATAAGAAGATTTTTCTGTTCTAAATTTTCTCTTATGTTTCTGGAATTTTAATCACAGGATGATAGATGATAGAACCATGTTCATTATTCTTCAGTATTTTTACCTTCTGTTCGTCAGATTTCATAACTTCCATCCCTAATTAAACCAGTTTTCTTCTCTGTTGCTTCCAATCTTCTCGTGCACCTATGAAGTAATTTTCTTTTTCATTTAAAAGCCACTGCAATTTCAGGATTAGAATGTTCTTTTCTTCATTTTTTTTATTTCTGTGGGGGAGATTCCATTCATTGTCTTCCTATTTCCCCTGAAGACCTTGGATGTGATGTAATGGTGGCTCCAACATCCAGGCCTGCTAACGAAAAGGGTAGTACTCCATTGGTATGCTCTACTAATTGTCTGTTCCAGACTTTTTCTTTCTGCAAATATCCATGGATTTTTAAGGGGGATAGTGAAAGTTAATAGTGTGTTGAAAAGAGGGGATATTTGTTTTATTTTCCCAAAACTCCATTTCTAAGAAGCAGTCACACAATGGTAAACTAATCATTTCTTGAGGCTGACAGCTCATAGTCTCTATTCATGTCCTTAAGTTGTTAGATGTAGCTTTACACTTTCCTTCTAAACATAAGTGAATTTTCATACTCAACTTTATAAATTACAATTGCAAAAATTAGTGTATATTTATATTAGTTTTTGTGCTCCTTTATCCTTTCTAATTTTTTTCTACCTCAAGTATTCTCTTTCATGGGACATTGGTTTAGCTTTCCACACTATGCTCTTTAAACATCAGCTGGCTTCATTATGTTCTAAACAGTGCAGAAGCTCTGAAGGCCACAGCAGCAAAATTTAAAAATCCATTGAAATGCATTTTTTCTATTAAGAGCACTCTGATTTATCTCAAGTGATTTCAATTTTCTTTAAAAATTTCATTGGTGCTAGTGAGATGGCTCAGCAGTTAAGTGTACTTGCTGATCTTGCAGAGGGCCTGGATTCGATTCTCAGCATCTACATGGTGTCTCACAATCATCTGTAACTCCAATTGAAAGAAATCAAACAGTCTATTTTGAACTCTACAGATACTGCATACACATGGTACACTTATTTATATGCATATCCAACACTAATACACATGGAATAAATACTTTGAAAATTTTTGTCTCATTTCATAACATTATTTGTAAGTTTTAACAAATGAAGTATGTTTGACTAATGAATATTTCAATTATTTTAGTTACCCTCATCTTGATTCTCAGATAATCATCTATATTGTATTTTCTTTGTTTCTGGGTTTTCATTATGCTATTGGTTATCTGACCAAAGCTATGTTGTTTAGTTATTTGATAACACAAGAAACAAAAAAAATATCAATTATAAATGGTAGCAATAGTTTGTAACCCTGCTGTAATTTTAGTAGAAGCTTGATTGAAGCATAAGTAGTCCAGATGCTCTCTGTTAGTTTCACTTGAAAAAGGAATTATTGTTGATACATCCAATGACCTGCTGCAAGTTGTTTTCTCTTTCTATGCAACATTGAAGTTTGCATAGAGGAGTTAATAGATAACAGACTAAGATGGAGAAATCATTTCAACTATTGCCACATTGTTCACTAAGTCTGGATTGGTTTTTAATGAACTAATGAGACACTAATCTGAATCTACATGAACTAGTGAGAAACAACCTTGTGGTTCCAAATTCTGTCATATAAAATTTTTGAGGTATTAAATTGGCAGTTTCAGAAGCAAAGTAAGCAGTGTTTCCTAATCCCATAAGCAGAAATTCATTAATAAGTAAGCTTCTAAGACATATTCTAAGCAGTAGTTTTATAAGACTGAAGGTATCAATTCAATTTATAAGAATAAAGTACACTGGATAACATCTTC
Organism: Sigmodon hispidus; assembly: GCA_004025045.1. Classification (NCBI taxonomy): domain Eukaryota; kingdom Metazoa; phylum Chordata; class Mammalia; order Rodentia; family Cricetidae; genus Sigmodon; species Sigmodon hispidus. The sequence continues at coordinate 107,465 of PVIH01003018.1, read as the reverse complement.
ATCAAAGGATTATCCAAGATTATATGTATCCATCCATGTAAATATATACTCCACAAACCTATCCCACAGTTCCATGAACTAGATATTATCAGAATTGTATTCATTCATGATATGAAAATGAATGAATGTGATTCCTTTGACCAAGGCAGCACAAGTGATAAGTGACAGAGCTTCAATCAAAACTCTACATAATAATATAACTCACGTTCCTTAATTGTTTAATTAGAAGTTAGCCTGAGTTTTACCACTTTATCTCTAACAGTCAATGAATTTTCATTAAATAGCAACAAATTAAAAAAACCCACCCAGATTGACATCAAAATGTCAGCTACAACCTTAAAATATTCACATAACTAAACAGATATAGTTGGTCAAGAAAAGCAGACACAAATTGAAGCTTAATGTAATGAATGAAGATCTAAAGGGAATATTGTTCCTTGTACTCAAAAGTAACTCTAGGGCACCTCAGCACTATTGTATGTAGATGCAGTTGTAAGTAGTCTAGACATACATCCTCTAGAATTGGATTCTTATGGTAGAACCTACTTTTACTGAGCAGATTACATTTTATTATTTAGGTAACAGATAATAATCTTTCACCATTCCCATGTCCTAGAAACCAAAGATGAAACCAGAAGGTTATAAAATCAATAGTTTGAGGCTTAACAACCTTGGTCAGTGTTTTCACTTTGTAACTATGAATCAGCCATGTAAGAAAGAGAATCTCCATTTGTGTGACAAAGAAAATATCTACATAAAATTAGCTAAAGCATGAGGTCAGAAATATTCTGACACAGAATACATGTTTATCCATCCAATGAGTATCATTTCTCCTTCCTTCTTTCTGTGAGAGCAGTGTTCATTTACCAGGCTTTTTATTTTGAGTATGAAAAGAACTCAGTCAATAAAATAAGTGCAAATAATAGACATAGAATCAGAAAAATGTTTGCAGCAAACCAAGATTTAAATAAAGTTGTTCACAAACACACACATACTTATACACGTGATCTGTGACATGTCAAGTCACTTAAATATAAATTCTATATATCCTAATTGTAATCATATGGTAATGTTATCTGTACTTAACCAAGTAAAGTTTCTTTTAACTTTGTTTATTTTGAAAATTTTATATTTAATTATATACTCACTTACAACACATTCATGTCAATACTCTGTTACCTCTCCCTCACTGACTTCCTTTCCATCCGTATGAAACCTTCACAGTACGTAAAACTACATCCCATACAAGTCCTCCTCAGAGATTGTTCTGTGACCAATTTAGCTTTAATCAGAGCCATCAGTGTGACTATTAGATTTAAAGTAAACATTGAATTATGATGAGGTCACCAGTGGCTAGATCACTGAATTAATGACCTCTTCCCCTCTGAATTTATCAGTAGCAAATAGTGCATCCAGTGATGGGTAACACCCCTCCCTTAGCCCTTTCTCATTCTATACTGATTGCTAAAAGTCCCATTATTGTGCAGACTCCATGTAGACAACTGCAGCTGCTGCGAGTTCATGTTTACAAAGGTTACATCCTCTCCAGAAGGTGGTATTTTCTAGCACTTCTGTCTACAACTTGGATTTTATATCCTTCTCACTTTCATTTTTGCAGTATTCTCTGCACACTTGTTCATGACTGAGTATTCATTTGCCACTCATTCTCAACGTCATCTGCAACAATGAGTCACTGAAATCATCATCATTTGCCAGAAAGACAGGCTTTTCTGATTAAAGCTGGGAGGAGTATTAATCTGAAAGTTCTATAATAATTTTGTCACATTTAGTTATAATGACAATACCTAAGAAACAATTTATAATAGAAATAATTTATTTTTGCTCAGTTTTATAGGCTTTATATGATCATGAGGGGGAGCAGAGTAGAGCTAAGCAGCTCAAGGAATGAATAAATAGGGAGGGTATGTTTGTGAGGATGGCCAGTAGACAGGGATGACATGTTTGTGAGGATGGACTTTTTCTTTTTTCTGTTTTGTCCAGCCACTCAACTTGTAAAATTACAGTGACCTTGTTCAGGGCTTGTCACCCCTCATTGTTTTGTTTACTCTAGAATCACTTTCAAACCACACACAAACATGAGAACTACTAACCTGCGAAATAATGATCAAGAGTCAAAGTGACAAACTGAGATTAATCATCAAATTCCCAGTATGTTGTACTGTTTTTACTCTGAATTTTCCTTTTAATTTTCGTGAGTATGTGGCTATGTGATTTTAAAATTCAAAAAGAATTAAAATGTGCTTCTATAATTCAAGAATATAAAATGAATTTTAATTATTGGCCACTCTTTACTATAATAAAGCATAATTGAAACCCCAAGGCAACAGATAGGTATGAATAAAATTCAAGAAATAGTCAAAATTTTGTTGAATTGTTTACTGATTATCACAATGTTTTTATCGTGATTCTGTCTATATACAAATGCTAATCTAAGTATATAAAGCCTAAAATGTGATTCTGTTTCAAGCTCAGCAAAAATATTTGTGACCAGTGCTCTAAACACAATGGTACAAAATGCTGGTCCTAGAAATGAATATATAGAAATTAATGATGGCCAAGATATATTGTGTTTATAAGGCTTTCTTATGGGCTATCCTAATTTTGACAAATGCTGTAAATGTATACAAATGCTATGATTAAATTTTTGATCATAGACTTCTACATGTTCAGATCTCCAGAGCTATGAACTATAAGGCTGTGTCTACAATGCTCTTCTCCAGTTGTTCTGAACAGGCCTCACCATGTATCAGCTGGAGTATTCCTGGCTCCTGGAACACAAGAGGAAAACCCAGAGCCAACCTTCCTCTAACCTGGTTATCTCCAAATCTGTTGAGCCATCCGCCCACCCAAAAAATCCTAATAACACTTGAGCAAGTTAGAAAACTATGTTCTTTCTTTGAATTTTGAATATCTCATCATTCTACTCATTGCAATAACATTTTTAAATCTGAAATCCTCATTAGTGGAAAGTTCCTAGAATATTTAACAGTATTAAAAATGTGATGACAATAGAAAATTTAATTTTACAATATTCAAACATTTTCATTAAGTGCACATCTGCATGCAAACACTGTGGTTTATTGCTCTATTGTTTCATTTTTTTGGGGAAAGGTATTAATAATATGTGGCTAAAAGCTAAAGGGAAAAGTAAGGGAATGTATCAAATTAAAAACTAGATTCAGAAAAATCAATGATTATAATTTAAATACCTAAAGCATATTTTTAAATTTATTCTTAAATTATTTTTTTCATGTGTAGGTTTTTTTCGTCTTTATTTGGATACATCCTCATGATCCCAGGTGTCTACAGAGGCCAGGCCAGAGGTGTAGAACCCCTGGATCTAGAGTTACAGAGTTATAAGCCTCCTGATGTAAGGGCTGGAAAAAACAGCAAGTGCTCTTATGCACCAAGTCTCCCTTCTAACTCTAAAACACTATTTTTTTATAAGTATCCATGACTGAATATAAAATGTGTTGCATAGTATAGTACACTGTACTTATAGACAGAAAACTACACAAAATTAAATTCTATCCAGAAAACTAAAATTGATTGTAAATATAATTTTAATAAAAATATTGTTTATATTTTTAATGGGTGCTTAAATTTGAGTCATAATAATTCAAAATAACTTAACTTTTTTTTTACTTAGTCACACAAAGGTTGAGGTTACAAAAAGCAATGTGAAAAGAATACATTGCCATATAATAAAATTTACACTTTCAGCTTTACAGCATTCTAATGTCTAAAACTGATTTTTGTAAATAATTCCCCATTACGTTGATTAATGTTCTGCCTTTCTACTTTGAACAAGAGTAAGTGCTATCTCATCCTGATGTTTAATATTTTTCCATGTCCCGATTGTAAAGTTCATTTTATTTTATATCATTTGTGTCATATATTTTTTTCTGAGAATATTTGTCACTATCATTTTAAAGCTATTGAAAAAAAAAATTCAAGGAGTTTCAGATTAAAAGGTTTTTTTGCCACTGTTTTCTCTCTTATGCGTGACTTTGATGAACACTATCGTGGTGACTAAAAGTTGAAAATTTAGTTCTGCTAAATTCTCTTTACCTTTCAGTGAATAATTACATGACAGAAATTTTTTCTTAAAGGTTTTCAGTACAATCTCAAAAAACAGTTAATCTACAAATATCCAAATAGTAAAATGAACAGAAAATTTTCATATCCAGACAGTTCCTCCTTTACCATCTCTACCCTCCTCCTGTCCCCAACATTAACTCAGTCTCCCATTTGCCTCCTACTGCTCTATAGTAAAAACACTTCTCAATTTTTTTATGACTTAAGGTAAGCACATTTTTATCTCTATTCCAAAGTTGTTGTTTAAAAATCATTTTCACCTTATATTTAAATGTTGTAAATTTTCCAATGCTATCTGTGACCACTTAGTTATTTTAATATGTAAAATCTAGACAATTCTGAAATTCTACAGTGAAACACACCTCACTGGGTTTCTTTACATACTCTTATATACAAAAATGAATGGAAGGCTCCCCGAACCATATTCCATTTTCTATCTCTGACCATCTGAGTCCTTTTGTAATACTAGAATCAGTTATCAAGCTTGGCATGTAATAATCTGACCCCATTATTTCTTCCAGTCTCTGTATATTTTATTTTCAGCTCTGACTATGATTTGGTAATTTGTAAGGCCCTTATGCTATCAATATCCAAGAATGCTTATAAAAGAACTCTAGTCTTTGCTGTCAAAGGATTTTCACTCTATTTCAATTATAGCATCTTCCTTTAAAAATTATCTCATAACAGGAAGTTCACTATTCATAAAATGGGTCATATTTTAAAGACTAGATTACTTTATTGAAAATATTTCTCATAAAAAACAAACTATATCCACAAGTTTTCCTTTGCATGTATTTTCAATTGATCTTTTCTTGTGCTTCCTTTTCTGCTTTTCCCTGGTCTCTTTTTTTCTGACCCTCTCCTAGTCTTTTCTTACTGAGTGTTATTGTCTAAAATAGCATATTAAGAAGTTACATTCATGTAAAAAGCTTAAACAGGGTTTAGAACAGTATAATATCAAATTGAAAAAAAACTATAATAAGTATTTTTCCTAGTCTAATACTACACATCTGACATGAATTTTATGTGGGAACTTCAGGCTCATTCCTAAGTTTCTATATTGGATTAAAAAAGAGGGCCAGAGATTGTTAGAAAGACTTTTTAAAAGGCCATTTGGGAAAGTGAATTTGTGATTTTTTTCTTATGGTATGCTATGAAGGAAGAACAATTCACTCTTGCTAGACAGCAAAGAGAATATGCAACCATTGAAGTAGTATTTTTTAAAACAAAATTAGTCCTTCTCATGCTCACATCATTTTGAAAATTGAAAAGAATCCCTGCTGAACTGCATATAAGTTAATGCTTATCTTGATTTATTTTGTTTCTTATATGTTTATTCCTAGTTTAAACCCCCCACACAGAACATAAACCAATGTTTATTGGGCTATACCTCACTTGATGCAATAAATAATTCTTCAGTGATGCAATTCTGAAGACCTGATTTTATGGTAAGACATATTTAATGATTCATAGATTTGTTTCCTCTGTAAATCTGAAAAATAGGCCTTATCTTAAAAAAAATAAAATTTTGTAAAATTGGTAGATTAAAGAAAACTATTTTACTCTAAATTAATATTATTAATAGGGGATAATATCGTTATTTCATTCAATATCAGCTAGTAAATATATTATAAATCATTATTCCTTTGCCACAAAATTATGATGCATCTAATGTAATTCTTTGACAGACAATAATGAAATTTTAGTCAGAGAAAATTAAATATTATATACAAAAACAGCTTAGTGTCATAAGGATCTAGTGTCGCAGCAGGAAGATGAAATGAAGAGAAAAGTGTTTATTTACTATACAAGCATGAGACTCAGATTTCAGCTCCACAGCTCTTATATAAAAAGCCAATTGTGTAACCAGGCATAATGGCATACCTTTAATCACAGTACTCACGAGGCATAGACAGGTACATCTCTGTGAATTTAAGCCCAACCTAGACTACACAGTAAATTCCAGGACACTCAGGGCCAAATAGAGAGATATTGTCTCAAATTAACCAAATTTAAAAAAATAAAAGAAAAAGAGAGAGATTAGGGAAGAAAAGGAAAGAAGGAAGAAGGAAGGAAAAAAAGAAAAGAAGGAAGAAAAGAGAAAGAAAGAAAGAAAGAAAGAAAGAGAAAAAGAAAGTTGGCTGCCAAGTAGGGTTTGGTGCATCTGACAGTGGAAGCAGAAATGTGGAGATCTCTGGAGTTTGCTATTGAAGTAGTCTAGTCAAGTCCTTGGTAAAACTTAGTGAAACTCTGCCTCAAAGAGAAAGTAAGGAGGATTAAGAAAGACCGGGACATTAAACTCTGGTTTTGACATGCACACATGAGTACATGCACACACACAAGCATGCATACTCACATGTTTATGGGTGCACACAAATATACTATGTACATTTAACATATTTAATGACTAGAATCTGCTGTGCCCTTAATGAATTAAAAATCATTCAAAAATATTTTCTGAATTTTCTTAGTGTTTTCACTGAGATTGCTATGAATGCCATGTCTATAGTAAGAAAAACTCAATCAGCACTTTCTATAAGTACATTTTGTAAAATCAGATTTATCAAAAGAAATAAACTATGGCCATCTGCAGAAAAGATGATAAGGGTGTTCCGAGACTCTGAGTAAATAAAAACAGCAAGGAGCCTTTGAATCACTCTTTAAAAATAGGTTTTAATATGTTATGAATGGCTTCCTCCTTTTGACAGTTGATTACTAAGATTTCTATTACTAAAATATGTACATTTGTACATTTTGCAAATGTGGTACTTACTGAAATATGACCTTGAACTTGAAAAAATGTGACCATCATCTTCACAAACTATCGTTAATGGATTTGGACAGTTATAATGAATATTCACAAATGTCCCATCTGCACTTGCTTAAAAGAGAAATATAAAACTCATTTGTGAATTGAAATTTACTTCAATGTAGTTTCTAGGAAACCATTCATAAAATCACAGCTGCAGCTAATTTCCATTTCTATGGACTAGGCATTGGTTAAAAGTAGAGAAAAGGATCATATTATTTTTGAAAGTCATGCACAGAAAGCCAAATTATATCATTCTCAGCATACAAAACTTAATAATTCACTGAATGGCAAGTCATTATCTCCATTCTTAAGTAAAACTCTGACACCACATCAAAGCTTTTGTAAGAGCTCTCTACTTCAGCAGCCTGTATTTTTAGGGGAAAAAATTACTTCATACTTTGTGATACATGACAGTACAGTCACAATTGTCTAAGCACTTTCCACACTGAGTATTTTAAAGAAGAAAAGAAAGTAGATAATAGTAGAAATACTACTAATGAGTAATGAACAATGAAAAAATGATGCCATTTTCATAACTTTTACACACCTATCTTCATATCAACTGCATAAATAAGTTAAGAATAGAGAGATTTAATAAAAGTCTACCATAATTTTGTGTCTTTTCTATGCGTGTGTGAAGATAAATAGACGAGGAAAAAATAATTGCCTAAGATATTAAAATAACTTTAGATGTTATCATGGAAAGAATATCTTTAAGCAATCATGTAGAATCAGAAAGTAGTAAAAGAGTGAAGGAGGATAAAGATTACTCCCATTTTTTAAAAGGAGATAAAAGAAAAATTTAATCATCAATTATTTCCAGCTATAAATCTCTAGCTGCAAAGTCACTAGTCAGACAAGGCATACCCAGTGGTGTATAGTGGTAAATTGTCATGGAAGCTACCAACCACTTTCTGATTCAATTTTAGTTCCACTCAAAACCATAAAATTCATTCTTGGAACCATTATTGGGTACCTATGATTAGACTGTTCATAGGGCCTAATACAAAGCCTAATACTATAGTCTTCTAAATGGATATTAGAGCATTTCATAATGACTCATTGTTATGCCAATAGACCAAATCACCTCTCAACCGTCATACAAGAGAATTCTATTTGCATTAGGTTGTAATTAACCCAGAGAACCAGAGCTGTCAAAGTTCATAAGAAAAAGAGAGTACAGACTGCCAGCTCTAAATGGAACATTTACAGCACATTCTCCCTCTAGAGCCAAAGGTACTATTGTGGAAAATGGGCTCCAAAAGTATGTAAGACCCAGAAGCAGGAGGTAAACAGAAGAAAGCTTTGTTGTCTGGATACACCGGTGAAGCTGTACTTATGAACTCATAGTTGTTGCAAAATTATTGCAGACCAAAGTCAGACAAAATACGAGTATAGAGAGGGGAATTAGGCATGCAGTTCCACTCAGATATGAAGCTGTTGACAATTGTTTGCTACTGGGAGAGGGGAAATAGTTGCTCTAAAGTGTAGCCCCTGGTAAGTCAACCACGTTTCAGTGGAAGACCACACACCCAAAAACATTTATATATCACAATTTGGTCTTAAAAAGTTTTAAAATAAAATTACAAAGATGATAAGGTAGTGAAGTGTTGTAGATATAGGCAAAGTTGAGCTGTAAATATGATTTAAAATAATTGTCTAAAATTGTAAAAGAACCAGTAAGAGTTTTAAAAAAGTAAATTACTCACAAAAGGTATTTAGATTCACATTTGAAGTCAGTATCATGATAAGGCCAGAAATATTGTGTATCATATTCTTCTCAGACTCAATACTCTTCCTGTAAATTATGTTTTTAAACTTAATATAATTTATTAACTATAGACAATGAATTTAAGAAGTTTAACAAAAAAAATCACAATAATAATAATTTGAAACATTGATAATTTTTTAATGAATGTTCACTTTTCAGTTGTATATAACATACAAAAGCTACTCACTATTTTTAAGCAACTTTATTTATTATGTATATATGGAAAAATGGTAATTTATTGAATTTTCAAAGTGCTTGGTTCTATAGTAGGTAATCATAATTATAACTACATGTCAATAATGACCTTTTAGACACTCTTCCAATATTTTATTTATACATTGTGATTGCCACACATTTTGTGAGGAAAATCTATGAACCTGGAAGTGGTTAACAGAAGTACATTTATACTCAATTTTTGCATTTAAGCCACAGCTGTGAAAAATGCATGTCTCCAAATACTTTTTGGTGAAATCTATCACATTTCTCCAAAGAATAAGTTTTAGCCACAACTTATTACCTCTCTAATGTCTAAGCAGTATTCCCCATCTCTCACACTTTGAATTTTCAAGTGCTTATTGTTGACATAACAGAGTTAGGCATAATTATAATGCAATCAAATAAATAATTAATTAAAATAAAATGTCAAAAAATAGACATACTATACCAATACCAACAAACTTAATATTGTTTCTAACTGGTTGATTGTGCTATTTTGCAATGCTATAACATCTACCAACTTTAGAAAAAAGAACTGTTCTTTGTTTGAATACAACTAGCATGTATTAGTGATTTACCATTTCTATATGGTCAAGTAAAGTCCTGGAAAATTCCCTTTTCAATAAACAGAGAAAATAATTACAAAGACAGCTAAGATAAATGTATCACCATCACATTTAATTTGTCTTAGAAATGCCATGTAGAAAATAGTTTTATTTTGTTAGCTCTCCTTTAAAGGAAGAATTAAAGGTGTAGGTTTACAAATACCTTGCCAGAATTTATAAGCCTAGAAACATGCTCTATTTTCTCTCTCTGCTTACAATTAATGATCTATCACATAAAAAAAAAAATCTTAGAAGGGTCATAACTTCAAATCTATGTTTTTGTAAATTTCTAACTAGAGCCATTTAGAACAACTGACAATGATACATGACTTATATATGGAAAAAAATGAAATTACTGCATATAGAACTACTCCTTTTTGTTGTTTGTTTTTTTATATAGTGTAGCCCTGGATGTCCTGGGACACACTCTGTAGACTGATCTTAAATTCATAGAAATCCTCCTGCTTTTGCCGCCTGGATGCTGGAATTAAAGGCTTGTCCCATCACAAACAGCTAAACAACTAATCTTAATAGTAAAAAGACACACAGAAAGGATAGCAGAGTTTTAGTATCCCTGGTGAAATAGGAATCATCAAATAACTAAGTGAAAAAATTAAAGCAGTACCACATCAAATTAAGCAAGCTTGTTATACTTCATTCTTTCAAAGTAAAGACAGTGAAAGAGGAGATATGGGAGGGTTTCTCAGAATTTATCTTTTCTGGGGAAGGATAGATCCTTCAAAGGGAATGCAAGTGTCTAAGTCTCCACTCTGGGCATCATTTCAGCAAGAGCAAATTACATTTAAAACAAATGACGTGACTAATGTCAGTTCTGCGAAGAGTGTCACAAGGTACTACAATCTTTTCTAAGGGAACATATGTAAATGAATGGAGTGTCTTCAGTGGTAATCAAACAGAAGCCTCGGCCTTGCTATCCCATAATTATTGTATTACTCTGTTGGGTGTCATAAAAAATACCATGGTATAAAGTTATTTTCTCAAGTTTTGTAGGAAGAAAAAGAAACCTCAGCTGATGGGGTCAGCTGTCAGTTCCTGTGTCTTCACACCATTTTTATATGGCGTGAATTTCCATCTCTATGCCCAGTGTCTACTTAGTGTGCGATGCCTGCCAAAATATGGACCTCCTGTTGAATTTTCTCAGACATAAGTGTTTAATTGTTAGAAAAAAATTATTATAACGTTCTATGACATCTGCCAAACGCAAATCCATTTCTGAAGCACTGAGGTTATCTGAGTTTTTCATATAGAAATTTAGATTTTTTTTGAATCCAAGTTTCTCATATTCAGTCTCAGAAAACTTTTTCTTGCAATATATATAAATACAAAATGTACCATTTTACCTTCCTATTATCAGTCCCTTTGAACTTATCCTTGAGATTTTGTGTTGTCAAATTTCACTTTTTAATTCTATTCCTTTCCCACATCAATTACATACTCATACACACAAACACATCTATCCAAATGTTGGGAACTCTAGTCACAGTTATTTCTACCTATCTATTATTTCAAATTTATTTGATAAGAAATCTTAAGATTAAGTGAGACAGAAAGTCCTTCCCCCATTTCACATAGACTTGGCCTGCTTGCTGTCTTTCACAATCAAACTAACTACAGAGAATATGTAGCACTTTCCTGAGAAGTTATGAATTGGTCATTGGTATTTCATAGGGAATTATCAAGCTGGTGTCATGCCATGAGAAATCCAACATATGGGTATCCTGTTAAACTTACAATTGGTTACCAAGAAAACTTGATATACAGATGAGTGAGGAACCTCCAAAGATGCTGCTGCCATGATCTTGGAGATCATGTCTTTCAAGAGTGGGATGTTAAGACTAACTCATGGAATTGAACATCAAAATTATACTGTCTTCCTCATACATAATTCAATTATTATTACTCTGTATGTAGTATATATTTTAATCTACAAAAATTATCTTTTATATTCTTTTCACTGATATCTATCAGAAGACCAGTCTTAGAAAAAGGAAATTTGCTTAATGCTATTCAGCTACACTTTAGGTAAAAATTACACACATTTACACATACTTACAACACAGTGAGAAGCTGTGAATGAGTATTTGGTTAAAAAAAAAAAAAAGCAGCCACAAAGATAGTCCCTTAACGAGAATCCTGAGATTAGGAATATTAGGAGAGAGAGAATTGTCAATACAAATGTGATTTTTAAAAATACTAAAAGCAAAACTGGCACATTTCTATTGTCCACTTCAGTATAAAAGTATCTTAATACATATTGCAAACTACTAACTGAATAACACTGAAAGGAGCTAGGGAGGTGGCTTTGCCATTAAAAGCAACATCTGATCTTGCTAACAACCCAATTCTTGTTCCCAGAACCCACATCAGGTAGCTTACAACTACCTGTAATTCCAGTTTTAGGGAATCTGGCACCTGCTTTTTGCTTTTTGGACACCAGCATGTACGTAGTTAACATACATTCATGATAAAATGCACACACATATATATCTAAGTAAATATTTTTAAAGATCACTCTTATTGTAAAGGCAATGGCTTTTTTTTTTTCACACCAAGGCTAATACTATGAATTGTTACCCTTCTCAATGGGAAACTAACAAAAGATTAATTAGTCTGAACTAAACAAAATATGTAAGCAATGTTGTGGACCATTTAAAACTACAACATGAAAAAAAGAGAAGATTACGCTTATCATAAATAAGGATAGAATTCCATCCTGTAGTAATTGATGGTTTGACCCTTAAAATAAGATTTAATTTTAACCTGGTTATTAAGTTCTTTGAGCTAGCCTCATTTTGCATGAGAAAACACTCTTATTCTTTACAAAGGGAGGTATCCATCCCACAATCAGATATTAAAATATTCTTTGCATAATTGTCAGCAAGTAAAGTACTGTGATAAAGAGAAACATCTCAAGTAGACAGGGGACAGGTGGCAGCCGGCATTACATCTGTTATTAATCTGTATCAGAGGCAAAGGAAAATGGGAAATCAAAAGAAAAGAAAACCAAAAAGGTGTTCCGGAGCGCACAGGAGAGGCACTTTCATATCTGTGAGAAACATGCTTGCTTTCTAACCTGCTAGCTAAAAATACATTTGTAAAACAGCCCCAAGTAATTATCTTGTCAGGGGATTCTTCTGTGCATTATAGTCAAATTAAATGGAACTGAAGTCCATCACAGGATGGAGGTGTCAGAGGAAAGACAATGAAAAGGTACATTACAATGAAGTTGTTATCTTTCAGAACCTGTCCCATGACACTGACCAATAAGCACATAAGTTATGGTACCGCGTCCCATATTCTGCTTTGATATCTAAAAATGTCTGCTAAATTTTCTACTCTTCTGTCATGGGGATTATATCCAATTTATTATAATTACTTTAATCTATAGAAAACAATGTGAGCCAGCTGCATTTTTCTCAGTATTGACCAAGGTTGTCTCTGTATATAGACTTAGCTCATCCCAAAAGACTCTAACAGACATAGATTATTTTCTTTATGAAATGTGGCTGTGTATAAAATAAAATAATACCTGTTCTACATTACTAGGTGACATTTCCGTAGAAATATCGTTTCTTTAATCCTTCTGTCTCTATGCTTGTTATATAGCTATAACATTGGAAAACTCATAAATAAACCTTCTGAATATAAGGTCACTGTTGCTTTAGGCATTAACTTAATTGGACACAATTTAAAACCTAAAGAGAGAATTGCTTTAAAGATTATTTTTATTTTGGACACACACACAATCCATCCTCTACCTAATATGATATGGTGATGTAATGAGTAGTGAAAGGTGAAGGCCATAGTCACAATGCAGTTCTCTTAAACTGAGAAGAGCTCATAAGAGTTTACTGCTTGGCCTCCCACATAGGTCACCATCTATTCTATATCTTTTTAAGAAGATAAAGTATCCCATTCCTGCTAACCTGAGTTGTATCAATACTAACTCAGAAAGGACCATTTTAAATATAAATATGTTTGAAATATGTTATAAAACTGCATAAAAAGAGACTGCTGTATCTTTATTTATGGCAAAGAAAATCTAATAAATTTAATTTGGATGACATACTTTTACTCAAAATATTAATAACATTGTCTTTTTATTTTCTGTGTTCATATAGTATAGAAATTTACATATAAATAGTAACTTACATTGTTCAACTTTTTCTATTACTGGTATTCCAGAGTACAGTACCTTTCTACTGAAATTATACAATGAAAGCAAAATTATATTTCCTTACACTCAAGTTAATGTATTAAATCATAAATTGTTCAGTAGCTTCACATCAATCCATAATAACAAAAGTTACATTTTAGTTGCTGGTATTATACAAATACATAGCATAAAAACGATGGTCATTTACTTTATAGTAGAAAAAGAAAACAGAAGAAAAGCATAGGATAGAATAATAAAACAACCATATCTCCAGGCCCCTATGCCTGAGAGTGATGGTCCATCATAATGGCTTTCTCTGAGGTGAGACCTTTTGTACTCTGGCTAGTTTTGTACCTTTGAGGAAAAACACCCAAGTAAATGCCAACCAATCTGACTTCCTATATCCCAACATCTAATAGAAACATAGACTAAATAAAACTTGTAGTAAGCTGTGTTCATGTAGTATAGTCCCAGACTTTCTTTACTGTTGTTTTTCTCTGTCCTACATTGAAAAATTATAAAAAACTTAGGATCAATTTCAGAATTACTGAATTTATGCAAATTTGTACTTGCATCTGTACACTTGAAGCTCATGAATATTTTATAATTTAATAATATTGTTGCCAACTCATGAGGGAATTATACTTAATTGCTTTTAGAATTATATGTAGTGTGCAATAGAATTAAGATCATCAAGATAAATTTAATTGAAACAGAATGAAATTAAGGCATGGCAATTGAATAAAAATTTGTGTGCCTACATTACACTAGTTACTTACTCTCTTTGTATTTTTTCCTTGCTATGTCTCTTCTTCTAAAGAAACTATTCAATATTATGTGACAGTAGTTCTTTCTTACTCTGATAATATTAAGTCAATAAAATAAGTAGAATCTGGAAAAAAAAGTAGGATTGGCTGATGCTGATATTATGAATAATTATCAGAGAAAGGTCTGTGGAAATGTAGGGCTGCCAGGTTTAAATAGATCACAATGAAATGTATACAGTACTAAGTACTAACATCTAGTATTAAGTGGTAAGTATGAATACAATTCATGTCACTTCAACAATGAAAGAAATTAGAACCCTAGAGAGAGAAGAGTTAAAAACAAAAACAAAACAAAACAACAAGCCTATATGGTTGTCAAAAAGGTACAGTTTCTCAAATACTAAATTATATAAGGCTTTCAAATAAGAATGTTTAGCCCATATAAATTGAGAGTTGATGAAGACATACTCATCAATGGCTGCCAGTCAGCTTCCTCAGGAGAATGATCAGCCCTAAACATATATACATACAAACAATGCTAAATCTCCTGTAACAAGAGTGATGTAGATGCAGTACTTTGAGTGAAATTTTCAAAAAACTAATAAATCTTTAAGGAAGTAAATACATCTTCATTTAAATATCTTACAATGTACGTGTGCATCAAAATATTAAATGTCTATTAATATGCATTCTTTTATGACTTAGTTTAAATTTTAAAGGAAAGAAATGTGTTCTGAAAGAAATTCATCAAGATTCCTCATTTAACATTAAGACTTACTCTGCACTCTATTGTTAGTTTCTACTCTCCTCTGAGTATAGTGGGATTATGGTGTGGTGTAAATATTTGCCCCTCCTACTGGTTTAATAAAATGCTGATTGGTCAGGGGTAGACAGGAAGTGTGGGCAGGGCTACCAGACTAAGAAAACTCTGGGAACATCTCAGAGCAGAGTCAAGTACTGCAGAGATACCAGGAGCTGCAGAGGAAAGAAGTTGGAATGCTGATAAGAAAAGGTACCGAGCAATATGGCTGAACAAGATAAGAATCATGGGTTAGTTTAAGAACTAAGACTTACCAAGATTGGCCCTAGGCCAATCATAATGAAATAAGCTTTTGTGTGTTTCTTTGGGGCAAAGTGGCAGTGGGGCTGCAAGTAGGTCTGAACTTCAAGACTAGGCTGGAAAGGCCAGTCAGAAACTTAATACAACATCAGAGTATTTTTACAACAAACATGGCCACAAAGGCAAGAAAATTAGGATGTTCTCTTCTGTTTCCCGAGGCAGGTAGTAAGCCAGAAAAATTTACCTCATTGTGTGTGATCCTCCTCCCTCTTTTTAGAAGACATTCAAGTTACAAATGATCCTAATAGTCACAAAGAGATGCCATATAGAAACACAGAGTGAATCTGGGCAAAGGGGCTTTGCTGAACTCCTGTCTCCCACTGTGTTGCCCTGAACCACATTCTTTGTCCCCCTTTCACACCTGTATATGATTGGCATGCAAGAAACAGTCTGCATGAGTCTAAGAGTCTTCATTTTCACAGATTTTTTTTAAGCATAGCACATTTATATTAATGCATCTTAAGCTTCTCTCTTGTTAATCTACCTCACTTTTAATAAGAAAGTCAGTCATAAATGTTGTGTTGGGTGACAAAAATATCAATTTACATTCTTACATTCAAAGCTGTTAAACCTGCCATATGCAATTAGAAATCTGTTCAATAATGGAACTGAAAACTTTTGAGAGTGAATTCTTTGTATTAGGGTATAACAATTTGTCATTATTTTCACTATTCAATGATTTGTTTCATTATTTACATAATTCAATGATCCTATATTTTTTAATTATAAATTTTCTCCAGCAAAATTTTTAAAATAGCACAGTATAAGGTTACTCATTAAGAGAAGTTTTATTTGATTTTTCAGCCTTTTCTTGTTCTTACAAAATTAAAACATTCATTTTTAAAAATATGGATGTGTCACTGTCTCTAACAATATCAATTTTAATTAGAAGCTTAAAACCGGTATAATTTTATCAAGTAATATTTTCATAATATGGTAATGTTGACCTTTTAATTATGATTATTATTCTTATTATTTGGTTTAGGCCCAAGCATACAACACATCTAATACTAGCATCATTTAGCACACAGGAGATAACCAAATCACATGACTTGGAAAAAACCAAACCTCAACAGCCAAACTGTGCAGAGAGGTCTAAGTCACAGCAGTTCACTGGAAGAATGGATGACCTCACAAGTAGTTACCAACTGTCCATAAATATTAGTACACACTGTGCAAGGCCTCCCACAACTTTTAATGCTCAAAGCTCTATTCCATTTTAACTAGTGGCTCTCAGCATAGTTTATCCATATATAATCCTACCTTTGTTTTCTTCTCTCTGTCCCATACTCTCTCCTTTACTTTCTACCTTCTGTTTGTCCCTGCCACAGGACTTTGTGACATTGTTCAAAGTTAGTTAGCATATATTCTCTGTAGCACCTGCTTATATTTTTTTCATCACACCTTTTCCTAGAGCCCATGTCATCTAGAGCACAGAATCCACTGACATGTTTGTCTTTCATTTCACCATCTCTGTGTTTGGCTGGCAGGCAAATCAATTATTAAAAGCCATTCACTGTCAGCTCTGCACAGTCATAACAGCTTACTAGTTGGAAGAGGAACTTCAGGGGAACAATAATTAAAAATGAAGTAAAACAAGTTATTTCCCTGCTTGCCTGGTTCATACAGAGGACACGCAAATCTTGAAGCTATATACATTTACTGTTTAGCTCATTTTACTATGTTTAATATGTTTGCCTTATGGTTTTTCACTAGATGAGGGCTCTCCTTAGCTAAGAACAAAACAAATAAAAAGAGACTTGGTATTGGTCTATTTTTGAAAAATTAAAATTTTCAGCAGTGAATATTCAAGGATCTAAAGACAAATTGTGGAATAATTCTTTGAAATTTTTTAATACTTATACTAGACTTGATCTTTCCAGATTACCTTTAATAAACAACATTCTATGTGCAAAAATCTACAGGAAAAATTTCAAATTATCTTGTTACCATTTGTACTAATAAGTACTTTCAATTTTAGTACATTCACATATTATTCTCTTTGAAGATTAAATTTTTCTAACTTGATACTTGATGTATTATTGAGTAAAATTCTACAGAAAGACAAACTTATTTACATTTTCAACTCTTTTCTGTAACACTAGACACTTTAGATGTCTTCACTTTTGAAACTTTAACAAATGATTCAGAAGTCCATTTACTGAGGCCTGTGTGGGTCGTAAGTTAGGTACAATCCTTGTCCAATACTAGCCTAGTCATTTATTCCTACTAGTGTAGAAGGACTGATTTTGATGGTATGGACATGCATGCACATTTGATGAGATAAATGCAGAAGAATAAATGAATGTCATAATCCCTTGTCCCTCCCTGAGGGAAATTAGTATATAGCTGGGCTGTAGGGAAGGTGGCATACCTGTCTCTTAGTGATATTCCTTGATTCTTCAAAGGAGAACCAGAGAAGGAACTGCTTTGCTTTCTTCTTAATGATACATTTTCTAATGTGTTGCATGGAGATTCTGTACCATAATATTATCTATTAACTGCTAAACTAAAGACCAATGAAGACACAATCGTTAGGACAATGATAGTATAGATATAAATAATTTTACAGGCAAAATTAAGGTATGTTTGTATGCATTTTGTTTTCCTGGGGGTGTTAGGAACTAAATCTTGGGTCCTTCAGATACAAGAGAACCATTCTACTAATGAAATATCTTCTTTTGCATTTTTTCTAATACTAGGTCAAACTATGTAGTTCAAATTAACTGAAATTTCTTGATTATTCTTCCTCAGCCTACCAAGGGCTGGGACAACAAGTGTATGCCAGTGTGTCAAATTGATGATGTGCATCTTCACCAAATTAGTCAATAAACTCATTGACCTCCATGAATTAGATCAGATAATTTTAAAGTTGGGACAATATGCAGTTTGTTTATCAATATGGTTGAGCATATGCAATGTCCTTCTTTAAGCTCTGCACTGAATGAACTGAGTAGAAGAGAAAAGATAATGTATTCCTATAAGGTGATGGTTATCTATACTCTCTTCTATTCCTTTTTTGTTATATTGGCTTTACTTTTTTCCTCTGTGTTCTGGAAATTGTAGCTAAGAACCCATTTGTTATGCAAGCACTCTATCACTAAATTACATTTCTCTCTAATCCATTAGAATTTTTATGTGTTTTACATTGTTATTCCTAACTTAGTTCTTGACTAAGAAATAAGTTAGTTAGATATAAAAAATAATAAAACATACATACCATTTGAAAGTGATTACATTCTACTACCTAATTTAAAATCTGACCTTAAATCAGAAGAATGAAATATTTAATGTGTAAATTATAGGAATAGACAAAGGCTTATAGGAAGGACATCACATTTCAGCATAATATTTTCTGTATAATGTAGTATTTTCAGTATAATATTTTTCAGTATAATATTTCAGTATAATACATTAATGTATGTGTTGCTACTTCCAGTTTGTAAATTTCCTTCTGTCAGAAATTATAATTCTTCTCAAAATCCTAAGAAAATAAATTTGGATATTTTATAGCCTTTGTATAGTTAATAACAGTGCATATAAATTATTTGTACATTAACTACTAACTAACCAAATAAAATATTAAATGAAAGTATGGCTAAAACATATTTTGCATGTGTAATATATAAAGATTGCATTGTATCCATGTTCAGGAAGCTAAAGTTTTGGATGATGTAATCATTTTAATTTTTCTTAGTTGGAAAGACATATTTGTTCTCATTTAGTGGTAAAATACACTTATTATACATAAAAGATTCATGTAACAGAGTTTCAAAGTCTAATACTGAGAGGTCTGATATCTGAGTTTGATGGAATGCATGATGTAAAAGTACCAAATAATATATATATATATATAAATGTATATATATATAAAGCACTGTGCTCATAATCTTATACAACTAAATTATGGAGGGTAATATTAAGTCTGTAGATTAAATTTAGCCATTAAGTTTACAGAATTGCATGAAGGGCCATGAACTGAAAACAATGTAGCAATGCAGATGGTGAAGAGAAGAAATACAGAAAAAATAGGGCATGTAGAAGACAGTGAATGTGTTTCAAAAGTTAGGAACAGTTCAACTGGAAGACCTCATGAAATAGCAGACACTGGCAACAGCACATGCTCTGCTGTGTGGTATCAAATAGGACTACTTCACTAAAAGCTGGGGTTTGGGAGGTAGTAACCTCCCAATGTTCTTTCTCACTCATTAAGCCACATATTTCTACTTCATGAATCAATGTGAATAGTTAAAATGGTGTGGGCATAGAATGAGGCTCTCTCTCTCTCTCCTCTCTCCTCTCTCTTCTCTCTCTCTCTCTCTCTCTCTCTCTCTCTCTCTCTCTCTCTCTCTCTGTATCTATCTCTATCTCTCCAGGCAAGGCTGAAATCATTGTTTCATCAAGGTCACTTTGTTTTCCACTTCCAGAAGCCACAGCCTAGTACTAGCTAAAAATTTTGGGGTTTTTGCATATTTTTATATCTGATCACTTTTAGAAAAAAACTAAAAAAAAAATACCACAGGAGAAGAATGATGGTTTGTGAGCAGCTAAGGGAAATAGTGCTTAACAGCTGAAGACTTCCTCATGCTGCCCTACTTTTGCTCCTTGTATTACCTTAAAAGTAAAATAAAATTAATAATAATTAGGGTATAAAGTCTAAAAGGAAGTTGAATTCAGATGGCTAGTGTTGCTGCTTGTATGTATCCACCCTTGACACATTGTACTTTCTTGAAATAATGTTTTAGAAACAGTTAAGTGAAGATTTTGAACAAACAATAAAAGATATATTTATTTTATAAAATATAGGTAGGGTATGTTCTTGGGACAATATGACTTGTAAAATACATAAATTTAAGATAAGTAGATCTTCAATAGAGAATGAAACAGAAACAAGATTTCCAATGTTCATTAACTATAATATCTCCTTTAAAGTGATACAAATTATTTTCTGGTACCCTGCTACATAAGGGTTCATGGCTATTACATCCAGAACAATTTAAATAACTCCCTATTCATCAATTAGCCTACTTTCCAGATTCTTAAATCACTGACTTTATCCTTCACCTCTTACCTCAAGCATGCTTCTTAATCATGTTCAAGCACAATCTTTTAGCAAACGAACTACTGACATTTTCTCAGAATATTTTCTCCATAACTATTACCTTTATTTTTTCAAGACTGATATATCACTAAACTAATGAATAACAGTTTAGGTTGCTATTGAGACACTTAATAAATATTATGGACTTCCTAAAACAGTCTGGGTATAACTTGAACATCATTATTTGTTTTCAGGGTTTTACAATGAAAAAATTATTGAAAAACAAATATTAAAGTAGACAAATTGGTAGCAGTCAAAAGAAAATGGAATTCCTGGCTTAGTTGCTCCAGATTACTTAAAAGAGAAGATGACATCAATGATGCTCCCAAGCAGTTATGTAATTTTTAACAAGTCAATATGGAGTACATGTTGTACTGTGTCACATTGAATCAGTCAGAGATACAGCAAATAGCATCACAAGTTATCATCTGCTCATTTTTCAAAGCACCTATAATTTACAATATCTATATAAGAATATATGGATGAAGTATAAATTTATTATTTTAGTTATTTAAATGGTAAGTAATTCTCAAATGTTGTGTGGTTTAGCTTCCATTTCTTAATAAAGCAAATCATTCTGTAAGAAGTAATTATAAATATGTGGTTAATCTATCATTGGAGAAGTCATGTTAACATTAGTGTTGACAACAAATATAGAAATTTTAAATGAAACTTTAAAAAAATGTCATGTCTTAAATCTAGTGTTCTTAATATTCTAGGAATATGAAGGAATTAGTATATCTTTCAATTAAAAAGAAAATTTAAAATTGTAAAATCACAAATTTCTATTAGATATAAGAACTTCTAAAGTCTAGTGAGGGATGATTGAAAGTAGTATAGCAGCATTTATCCCTAACTCATAGTATTGATTATGTTATTACAAGGGGTATAACTTATACAATATTATTTGTACCATGATGATCAGAATAAAGTAGACTTGAAGCCCTGAAAGGAAAGGGGCTTCTCTGCTAACTATAGTAAGGGTTAATTTGTGTACTCTCATTAAAATTTATATTCCATTTGTACCTGTGGATAGCTAATTATTAAATACAAAGAAGCCAAAAGGGAATGAATAAGGTAAAATGGAAAAAGAGTCATTAAAGCATTGTACTTGCTCCTTGGGTCTCCCATAAAAAATTAGGGATGTCCAGATCACGCCAGGAGCACACCGCAAGCAGTGATTAAGTTGTCTTATCTGAGCATTCAATGTCAATTGACATAGATTCAAGCTTGAGCGTAAACTCTCTGAAGACTTCTGACCCAAAAGACAGCACAGATTGTTTCTTCCCTGTAGCTATGAGGGAAAAAAAAATTCACCCAGTCAACCCTCTGTAGAGTGTTTCCAACTGTATCCCAATGTTTCCAGGAAGGACTAGATAAGAGTGGGAGGTGGTGATGCAAACATACAGTGTCACTCTGTCTGGAAGCCAATTTTAGCGACTGCCTGACTCCTGAATCATAATATCTCATCAGCACTTGAGCATTTACTATGCCCAGAGAACATTCTAAGTGGTTTACATATGTTAACATTCTTAATTTTTATCCAGTTCCATGAAGACCAAGGTTATCGATAGCGTAATGTTAAATATGAGAAGATGGAACATAGAGAAACAAGTGAATTTAACCCAAACAGATGCTGACATCGAGCAGGTTTGAGTTTGAACCATTAGTTTTATTCAGGAAAAGAGCATAAGACATTTTCATTATCCTATATTGAGCAAAAATAATAGGATAAATTAAGAAGAATGTGAGTATCATATCTATACAACTGTGTTTTTTAATTCCTTGTATTGGATAAGATAAATCTAATATATGAACTATATCAGCAATGTAACTGTATGATAGTCCCTGATTGTTTAAGGCAGTCTTTCAAGTAGGTTATAAGAAATTACAAGAAAAACTAAAAAACAAGTTCTCTCCAAGTATCTGTAAAGAATTCAGATTGCCTACATCTCTATTTTAGTATGTCATATCAAACAGCCATGAGGCCATTGCTATGTTATGTCAATACAGTTGCAAGAGACAACTTATGAACAGTTGTAAGCATGTTAAGCCTGAGCCAAATCAGTTAGGCTTTTTTATTTTCTAAGATTTTATGGTTTTCTAATATTTAATGCAATGTGCCAGTAAAAAATTTAATATATATTTATGTTTAAAAAAAATTAATGCAAAATGTTTTCATATGCATTTTTTGTTTGTTTTCTTGATTTGGTTTTTTCTGTCTTGCCCTGGCTGTCCTGGAACTCACTTTGTAGATCAGGCTGGCCTTAAACACACAGAGATCCACCTAATCCCAAGTACTGAGATTAAAGGCACACACTACACTATGACAACCAGCTTTTAAAAATGCATCTTGATTCCAGTGATTATAACTATAGCTTATGCATATATATGCAAACATGAATCCATGTGCACCAGCATGCATGTGAACATGTATATACATGCAGGCACAATAGAGCTTATATAACATACATGAACAGTAAATGAGAATTAGGCATTACTTTAACCAAGAGTTGTTCAAAAGTCATATATAAAAATTATTGAGAATCTCTTATTTTTATGTAAATTATTATATGCTAAGTATAGCATGGCAAATTGTTGTCTATGAGCTCAACAGTCAAACAGCCCTATTTCTTCCCTGTAACCACTGGTTCCAACAGTGACAGTAATGATACTATTGATGACCTGGAATTCCTTTGCAAACTATTTCTTTTAACTGGTTCTTACTCCTCTTTGCATAGTTAATTCAGGGTTCACCTCTTCAAGAAAGACCTCACTATTTGCCTTACATGCAGCATTATTACCTTACAGGTAATTCACCCACAAACCTGTGCTTTTCTTTATTACTGAATACAGGGTAAACAGAGGTTAGTGTCTGAATATTCATCATTCACAGAACATACGGAACGGTCCCAAGAATTATCTCATTTGTCTCACACTTGGTAATATTTTCATTGTAAGATTATGGAATTAGTTTCAAGAACTGCTTTTCTGCAAGAGACAGAACTTTTTGTTTTGTTTCAAGGAGGAAGAAGCACAGAATTGTGTGAAGGTAAAGATGGCAGAAATTTGAAAAGCTGTTACAGGATGCAAATAAATGGATATTTGAGAGGGGTGTTTGCAGACAGATTCCTTTTTTTTTTTTTAACAGCTTGTTTTAATTAGTAATGGGTATCACTTACTCTTTTTTTCCTTTTCCCCTTTTTATTATTATTATTATTATTATTATTATTATTAACAAAGAAGTCACACTTTCTAACCTTGTATATCTTTATTCAAGGTTCCTTCCCCCTCCCACCACATGAAGTCATTCTTTCTTCTCCACAAATCACCATCCCATCCCTGGGCAGGCTGCAGGCAGTCCCATGGTCCCACTGCCCCAATATTGCTTAGTTCAGTCTCCACTCCTGGCAGATGCAGTTTTCTCCCCCCTCCCTCAAGAGTGAGTCGGGTGTTCCTCTAGGGGGAGTGGGATCCAAGGTGTCAATCCAGGGTGTTTCAGATCCCAAGCTGTTCAGTGGTTGTGGTTGGCAACTTGGGCATGCTTTGCTTTTTTCTTGGTTGTTTGTTTGTTTAGAGTCCACTAATGAGTGAGTACATCCCCTGCTTATCTTTCTGAGTTTGTGATACCTCACTCAGGAGGATATTCTCCAAATCCACTCATTTGCCTGCAAACTTTAGGATATCATTTTTTCTTACTGCTGAGTAGTACCCCATTGTGTAGATGTACCACAGTTTGTTAATCCATTCTTCAGTTGAGGGACATCTAGGTTGTTTCCAGGTTCTTGCTATTACAAATAACACTGCTATGAACATAGTTGAGCTAATGCCTTTGGAGTGCGACTGTGCATCTTTAGAGTATACACCCAAAAGTGGTATTGCAGACAGATTCTTTCTGTTTATTTGTAACTGGTGTGGATGTCCACTGGTGAGAATAACTTTTCACCATTGCAGTATATTTGCTCTTTTGTCACAAAGCTCAGTTGGGAACACTTGTGTGTATCTTTATCTGGGTGGATTCCTGAACCCATGTCCCTTTGATCTATCTAATCCTCATTTGTCAGACCTATAGATTCTGGATTATTAAAACATGGTATCTTTTGGAGTCAGACAGTATCAGTTCTATTAAAAGTTAGAATTTTGACAGTATGTAAAATATGTATTGAAAATAAACTGATATTAAAGGAATCCTTAAATGTAGATATAATAAACATAAAATATTAAAAAATAAATATAACAGGTGGTGTAAAGAGCTGGAAGTTGAGATCCTGACAGAAGTTATTTTTGCCTGCATTTTGATATTATCAGCTTTTTAATTTTAATAGGAACCATAAAGATCTTATAGGAAGACAAAATAATAGCAGCTACCAATTAGACATTGATTTGGAATTAACATAAACATTGCTATGTTAGATTTCAGTCCTGTAGTGAGTTTTATTACATTATATTAAATTCAAGCACCTTAATGTTGTTATTTTAAGATATTCTTTAATAAAATATGTAGTTATTTAAATTTTAGAATAAATACCTAATTTGGAAATATCATGCCTTTCACCTGTGTCAATTGTTTTGCATCAACAAGCATCCCACTCATCATTTATCCTGTTTTTCAGGATGTAGATTTTATTCCTTATAGAGAGACACATGCAAAGATATAAGGCAGAGACAGATGGACAAAAACAGAGGCTGTCTCTTCCTCTTTCAACACACATACACACACACACACACACACACACACAGTACAGAGTACAGAGGGCACATTGCATGGCATTCATATTAAGAACCTGCAAGTTTTGAATTACAACTGCACTTACCACTGATGGTGATCCATATTTAGCAAGACAGTAAAGCTGGTAAATGTCTGTAACACCTGGGAAGAATTCCAATGGGAATACCGGCCTGCTTAGTGGAGACAGGGAACCTCATTTAACCTCACTACTGTCAACCAGATGAGGTAGATGAGCAAGAGAAATTGTTCTTAGGTTTTCTAGTAGGCTATGATGGCAGAGCTACTTCAGGCATATCCCCTACTTTTTGCTCATTCTGTATATTGCTACTCTTCTTTGGGTCTCGTACACATGAGTTGAAAAGCTCATTAACACTTGCAGCTCTTAGGAAACCTTTAAGAGCATTTCAGTGACAATTTACTAAATGGTTTCCCAAGGAGAGATGAATGTGCTATCAGACCTCCCAAGTGCCTTGGAGTTCTAGAGCTCAGAGGAGAAAAAATGCCCTCTCTTTTCCCTGGTATAATAACAGCTGTGATTCTTCTCTGCTTATGAGTGTTCAATATTACATCAAGCAATTAGAATATAATTAGCTGTTATCTTAATTTCAGGTAAAATACTGTTTTGTATCATCTCCCTCTGAAAAAAAGAATGGTCAATTGCACCATACTCATAACTTCCAATGAATAGACCAGCCACAGAGTATTCGCAAGTCATCTTCTGTACAGGAGTAATGCCTTGAGTAGCCATAACCAACACCTCTACATCCTAGCATTCTCAGCTGAACTGTAGTCACTAGATTGGATTGCTGCTAAGACAGTTTTAACTGTATAGCACTATCTGATTCTTAAGTGACTAAATTTGTTTTGACCAGTGTCACAAAAGTTTCTTAGATATTCATAAATAAGTAAATTTAACATAAAAAGATCCATTTTCCTCACATAAGATTCTCTCTACTCCTCCAAACTACAATTTTATTGCAACATTCAGCTGTTCTTCCAACTATAAATAGGAGAAAGCTCTTTGAGAGTTTCCAGTCTTACATTAGCCAAGTTCATCATTTTTCTCATCCTTGAATATTTTCTGGATGCCACGCTCACTTGCATGGGTTATGAGAAAATGACAGGAGTTATATCTGTAGCAGAATATGAGTACATAGAATCCAGTGAGCAGGAGAGTCAGAAATTCCATTCTGTGAAATATGCAGTTAAAATGTCTAATAGTAATCTGAAATTGATTTCTGGGCAGAAATTGATGTAAAATATACATGTAGAGGCCTTGGTTATTTGAACTGTGGATGTGTTATGAGTTAGCCCTGGGAAAATCAATTACAAACAGGAAAACTGGTGATGGAGAAAAAAGCAGAATTATTTTTCAACCAATAAAGACCTGTAGACACTGAAATGCAAGTGTACCCAACTTCTAAGAGCTAAAACCCTGAAGCCTTCTGACATCTAAGCTGTCAAGACCAATCATGCACATAGAGAAATCTAGATCCAGCTTTCAGCACTGTATACCCAAACCAGGAGTTTCATTGGGACTCCAGCCAATCTCTGAGGGTAATCACACTAATTTATAGATTATGAATTAAGTGCCCAAACATCCTGTGGAGTTTAAATTGCTTTGTCCAATTTTGCTAAAATATGTTTTTGCTTTTTGTTTTTCCATCTTAACACTTCAATGAAACATTCTATAATTTTCAAAATATACTTAACATGTAAGTTAGGGAAGCAAACATATTTTGAAATCCTAAGTTGAGCTTCTTATTCTGGTGTTAGGAATCCTTATATATTTATGGCTTTTATTTGCCTTTTTATGAAACTAAGAAAAGTTAAGCACTCTGTTATTATTGTGATTTGAAGTTTTTTGGAGAAAAGGTGTCATATAGTCCTGGCAGCTTCCAACACACTATGAAGCTGAGAGTTTTACAATGTGGCATTACCACAGTCTATTTTAAGAAGTGCTGGGAACAAACCCGGAGCTTCATGCATGCTAGTAAAGTTCACTACCAGCTGAGCTATAGAGCAAATCAAAATGAGCACTCTATATTAAACATCTTTTGAACAATAGCTTTGTTGGTTTCTTGAAGTTACTCAAACATTTGAATGAGGCAGTGCATGAGAGAAACCTAGCACATATAGATGGTTGAAAGTGTTATTTAAGGCATGCATGATGACTCATGCAGATGATTCCAGCACTCAGAAGGTTGACATAAAAGAATCTTTGTGATTTCAAGGCAAGCCTGGGTTACACAATGAGTTCCAGAGTAGCCCCAACTACAGAATGAAAACTGTCTCAAAATAAAATTACTACAAATGTGCCTTCCATACTAATCATATGCAATGGCAATACCTTGCACAAGACTGTATTTTATAAATAAATTAAATCTAATTTTTCAGATTAAAAGAAAACTTGTTAACTACAAGGATTTAGTATTAGTACTCCATGCATATAGCCTTGTAGAGAATATATAAGTGGTCATTCGCTACCCTGAGTTTCAGAACAGGAGAGTAGAAAATAGATGGGCGAGATGAACCTGTTTTCTACCCAGACTGCCAATTTGGGAAAGTTTTTAAATATCTAACCCCATGTGGGGTGAGAGTGTCCATGACTATGGAATGATGCACTAAGTTCTGCGTAGGATAAGAATTTTTTTTTTAACAGAAGATCATCCATAATTTACATCAGAATTATATACTGTAGGGAAAGTTGCTGACTGGGTGAACAAAATTAAAATAGCTACAGAACTCTCACATCATCTGAAGTAAATTTAGCAGAGGATTTGAAAGAAGAAGAGAAAGAACTATAAAAACAAATGTTTGATGTTACTCTCAAATGAGAAATAAAAACCTTAATGTTTATATTTGCCTGGATTCCAGTTCTGTTTTTTGTTAACCTAAGAAAGTCAGAATTGAGGGTTCAGAAAAAAAAAACTTCCTGAGAAAAATTAAGGTGGGAAATGCGTACCTATAAGCACAGTCATTTGAGATCAAGACTACTGCATAGGCTGTTTCTTTTCAGCTTACCCTATACAGAAGACACCAAAATTGATTTTAGGAATTAAAAACAAAATCACTATACATTTACTGTCTCTACAGTCTGGAAGTTCTTAGTAAAAAAAAAAAAAATCATTACCAGAGTGGGTATGAATCTGAGAGGCCTGATAACTGAGTTTGATGGGGTGAATGCTATAAAATCACCAAACAATAAATAGAAAAAGAAAATAGTAATATCAATGAGTCCTACTGTTCAGTAAAATTAGGTAAAAGTTCTGCAATGTTTTAGGGTCTGATGTCCATAGCCAGGAGTAAGTGGCTGTGTCATTTGTTAATCCCTTTAGGCAGGTTGCACAGTATTCTTTTTTAATTTTTTCCCATCTTTGGGAAGTTTCTATCAGACTTCACCACAGACAGATGCTAACATGGAAAGTACTTTATTCTCTCTTCATGGGCATTCAAGGACAATATACTGACATGACACAGTAATTAGAACATAACAATTTGTCACAACTCAGCAGCTTCTGGTTTCAGGAGACCAAAGATTAGTGATGCGATCAAACTGGTATGGTGATTACCACAAAGTGTTTATATGTATAATAACTAATCATTCTATATTAACTAACTCTACAAAAATAAGTACACAATGTCACAATATTCACCCCTCTTCCTCTCTTTCTGATCTTCCCACCTCCAGTTTATAAGGCCTGACCTGGGAACCAGCAATTTCAGAGACTGAACATACTCAAAGGAAAGGAAAAAATCCATACCAGGATACCAGAAAAGACATCTATATAGCTCAAAGAAGTTAAGGCACAATTCTAGGTCAAATTGGAGGGGAGAGGAGTGGAGCAGGAGAAGAGGAGGGTCAAGAACTGTGGTTGATATGTAAAATAAATAAAAACAATAAATAAAAAATTAAATATGAATCTGCTCCTATCAGCTGTTGAAGGAATCCTCTGTGATGATGACAACTGGACTAGGCACTGATCTATATACATATAGCAAATATCAAAGTATATCAGATTATCGTTAGGAATAATTTCATTGTCCTTTTCCCTCCACTCGTGTTTGGTTCTACCCTAGGTCTCTGAGCCATTAGCATCCATATCCAGGAAATGATGTCATGTGCTTCCTTCCTCTCTTGCCTCGGGGTCTGAAATTAGACCAGTAATTGGTTGTCCACTCCAATAAGCTCTGAGCCCCCATTGCCCCAGCACAAGTTGCAGGAAGAACAGGTCACAGGTTTTATTGGCTGGGCTGGTGTCCCAGACCCACCATTGGGAGCCTAGCCTAGTTGTAGAAGATGGCCCACTCAGGTTCCATGTCCCCCAAATTAGGAGTCCTACATAGAGAGCAGATTAGAGGTCACAGCCAAGCATTAGGGGGATCTAAGGGAATCCTGAAGGAGAGGAGACGGAAGATTGTGGGAGTCAAAAAGGTTGAGAACATTATGAGAAGACAGCCCACAGAATTAACAAAGCAGTGCACAAAGGAGTTCACCGAGACTGAAGCGGCAATCACGGTGCCTGCATGAGTTCCTGCTAAGGGGGCCCACTACATGCATACTGTGGATAATTAGTTTGAGGTTTTCACTGGACTCCTAACAGTGGCTGTAGGTGGGACCCTTTTCCTCCTAGTGGGTTGCCTTGTCCAGCCTTGATAGGAGGGTTTATGCCTCATATTGTTGCATCTTTTTATGCTGTGTTTGGTTGATGTCCCTGAGAGACCTGCTCTTTTCTAAAGGGAAAGGGAGGAGGAGTAGATCTGGGGTAGAGGTGAGGTAGATAGAGATGGATGGAGGGGAGGCTAAGGCAGGGGTGTATTGTATCAGAGAAGAATAAAGAAAACGAGAGAGAAGGAAGGGAGGAGAGAGACAGAGAGAGGGAGGGAGGGAGGGAGAGAAGAACAGAGAGAGAGAGAGAGAGAGAGAGAGAGAGAGAGAGAGAGAGAGAGAGAGAAGAGAGCTAAGAACATAAACAATTTTAAAATTTGATGTGATTAAAAAGACTAAATTTCATTGATCTGTTATTTTGTCTCTGCAAAAACAAAAGTAGAGAGCTGTTCAGAGTAATTTAAAGCATGAAGCTAGATAAATAATAAAATTCTGAAGGGAAATAGGAGATAGATACAGGGTTAGAAAGAATATAATTTCTTTCTGTTTTTCTTTTCAGTTAATGAGCAGAAAATGTTAGAAACCGAATATGCCTCTGTATATAAGTAGTGAATGAAAAAGATTCACATATGCTAATTACCTTGGGAAGTGGATAGCACATCTGCCCTGGGCTGACTATTTCATTTGTTTTGTCATATTCTATATGTTTTACTTTTATTATTGAGATCAAAGAGAGACAATGAGGAATTTTGACCTTTTGTAAAAGAAAGGTCATTTCAAGAGTCTTTTTCAATAGCAAATAGTTCCTAGAAATGTTCAGATGCTAAATGCCAATGCCAACCCAGCAAGGTAAGTCCAACTGAAAGTTCTAGGTGTATAGCCAGGAGTGTGTTTGTTATTGTGGATTTTGCCACTGACAACTGGAGCCTGTGATGCTCATCTGAAGCCAAAGTAGAAAGAGAATGATAGCTCAAATAAATTCCATTTTAATTCCAATTTTCGTAATGTAATCCATATCTTTGGAATAGCCAAATATGTGTTTTTATGGGCAAAGGAAACACATATTTTTGTTTATAGATTTAAAATATCTGTTGGCTGCTTAGAATTCTTAATACAATACTGACTGAACTCCATGAACTTTAGCATCCTAACTACTGAATTGCTTTTTCTATTTATTTGTTTGTGGGGTTTTTTGGTAGGTTTAAAGTAACTAAAACAGTTTTATAAATATGCATTTATCTTCTCCAAACATAAAGTGAGAAAGAGAGAATAAGCTATACTATGGATGAGCTGGATCCTTCCAACATTCATGTGGAAGCCTTAAACCCTAGCACCTCAAAATTTACCTGGGTTTAAGATATTTCAAAAAACATAACTAGGTTAAAATTAAACTTTTAGGAGGCTAAAGAGATGGATCAGTGGATAAATCATTTGTCTTGAAAGCATGGAGACCAAAGTTCAGATCCCTGGCACTGATAAAAAGCCAAAGAAGCAAGGCTACCTATCTGTAATACCAGCCCTCAGGAAGCAGAGGAGAGGGATCCCCAGAGCTAGATTTGTAGTTAGACTAGCAATATTGGGAAGTTCCATGATCAGCAAAAGACCCACTTCAGTAAACCTAGAACAAGACCACCCCATCTTAAATTCTGGACTGGACATGTACATGCATCACACGTTGGCACACAGATATATAAACACACATATCCACACTTGCAAACAACACATACTCGTTTAAACACCTGATGAGACACCATAGATATGCATGAAACTGTGTGATGACAAAGCAAGATGGGCCTCCCTGCAAATCAAGACAATGTACACAACCAGGAACTGAATCTGCAAACACTTGGATCTTAGAATATAAGAATCAAAAATCAGAAAATTGCAACTTGACTTTTGTACCTGATCTGTATCATTTTATTATGGCAGCCATAAACAATGCATATAAATATGCCATTTCTCCTTCTTCAATTTGTACTTCCCTATAATACCTAAGATATTAATTTCTCATGTAATATATATATGATTTCTGACTGAGACAAGTAATAGGATTTCTCTTTATTTCTATTGTAAGATAAAATATTTACTTTTAAGTTTACAATTTTCAGATTCCAATGCTAAAAATATCATACTGCATTCCTCTATTAAATCACTGTCAAAAATATACACAATTTTGAAACACAAACACAAGAAGATTAGCTGTTCATAATAAAATTTAATTTTTATTTTCATTAGCCAATGAAAGTATACCTGTGTTTAAGCTACTCATCTTTAGTGTTGAGCCGATCTGTGTCTATGAAACATTAAAAAAAAAAAAAAAAAAGGAATTGGCCTCATTGCCCCAAACAACCAGAAGTTTCTCCAGGGGAGAAAAGCAGTCAAAGTAGATGCCAGATATGAAGCCTTTAAAACTTAAACAGAGGCTGGAGCAAGAATTCAGAGGTTAGAGTGCTTCCTGCCCTCATGAAGGACCAGCACTGTGTGGTTCACAACCATCTGTAACTTCAGATCCAAGCAATCCACCACATCATCTTCTGGTCTCCATGACCACATGCTCACTAGTGCACATAAACACATACATACACAAAAGAAAAAAAAAACATTTCTTAAACAAAAAGAAAATAATGTTGATTGGGTCTATTTCACATATTGACTGGATTTACTTCAAATATTTCGATTTCTAGAAGAAAGATAATATGTAATCTATAATATTATAGATAATAACCTCAAAATACCTCATTGTAGTTGCTGACATAGTATGAATTCATTTAGTTTTAATAGTGACAAAGGTGATTTTCTACATGATAGTAATCATCATGTCTATATTTTAAAATTTACAAAAGTCACCTGTACATTTATCATGTAAAGAACTGTCACTTGTGATGGTCTACATCAACTATCAAAAAACAACTAGTGTTTTTAAGTCATAAAATGCTATCCAGTGATTAAAGTGGATCAATGTAACTGAAGTAGAGAAGCTATTTTAAACAATTGCAATCCAGCTTCTAATGCTTACAGACTAATATTGGACAGGAGTGAATGGTGGTGTATCATACAGGAGGAGATAAGGAAATGGGGAGAAGAGAGTGTGACTGGGAGGGATAGGAGGGGGAAGGGAGTTTGAATGAGGAGCTACATGGATAAAAAGTGAGACTTTATACATAATAAAAAATATTTAATATTTATCTGATGCTCTCTGTACAGAACGTTTAAAATGGACTTTAAACATAGCATTAGTTTTGTGGAATTTTTTCATAAGGGAATATCCGATATATGACTTCCTGTATGCAATTTATAGCAGAAAGCCTTGCCCACAAAGTCTGTACTGCCAGCAAAACCATTAAAGTGATAATCAATTGTAGACTGTCATGCTCCAAGGAATACCGTAAAGCAAAATGAAACCTTGCCAGATATTGAAAATATTATCCACTGTGGAATTTAAAATGTGACTGGCTGCTTGACATCCTTCCCATATTAGTTCTTGCTTGAAGCCTCAAAGCTAAGCATTTTTAAAGAAAATAAATAGCCTGAGATTTTCTTTTTGATCGCTGCAATAAACACAGCGTTTTTTTTATTGAACTGTTTTTCTGTTCTTTTCCAAAATCATTTTCATAGAATTTCTGCACATTTTAAAGAAATAGATGATTAGGATTGTTACTGTCACAGTTTATCTCTTAATGTGTAGCTCACATCCCACACTTCTGCTATCAAGCACTACCTGCCATCAATATTACTTTTAAAATATTAAATGGAAGAATCTTGAAAAGTACAGCTTTATATCCTTCTTTTGCATTGCATGAAACAATTGTTTTTTACTGACTTGCTCTCCATACCATGACTGAACTCATTCGGCTTTGCCTATTTCATGGATATGCCAAACAAAGAATAGTTTCTCTTTTATGATTTATGCTATAGTTTCATCTTATCATAAAACTGAACTTATTTATTAGACATGGTAGTGGTAACATACTAACAATTGTAAAATAGTATAGTCATAATAATATTCTACAATAAAATTGTCAGTAATATTATTTTTATGCTTTAGATATATGGTTTACATAATACTGTGAAGTTATCTCTCTGATAACTGACATAGTTACTAACTGAATATTCAGTTGGTAGTAGCATATAAAATATGAGTACACTAGACAGCTATTGTTTGAATGTAAAATGGTCCTCTTAGGTTCATGATTAAACACTTTGCTCTCTCTTAAACTGGTTTTGCTGTTTTGGGAAAGGAAGAATTTGGGTCATAAGATATGTGTTTTGAGCTTTTAGAGTTAGACTGTTCTTCTATCTATTGTCTTCTTTCGAAAAGAAGATGTGATATGACCAACTGCCCCAAGATCCTTCTACTGAGGAATCACCAACCCTGAAGCACAATATCCTCTACATCGATAATCACAATTCTTCCTCCCTTTATCTCCCCAGTTGTCAGGTGTTTTGTCATAACAACAAGAAAAATAATCATAAAGTCATTTGGTTTGGTACTATCAAAGGTTTCACCATCTAATAATTGCCTTGGAGTATCATACTTTTTATGGATAGAGGTCACTAGTATAACAAAAAAAATAGCCAGACATAGTTTAAAGTATTTAATGCAAAGTCTGTGCATGACTACTATTGATTAACACAGCAAGACTTTCTTGTAGCAGAGGTTAGTTTAGTTTGATCAATGATCACTCTGTATGAACCAAGAGAGTTAGTGATTTGTGATATATTCACTAACAATATGGTTAATGAAGGGCAATTGTACATGTCTACACTTATATAGCACACATGATGTTATTACTTCTTCCTTTTTCTCCCTCACCTTCATTATCAATCTGTTATGTCAGGTGGATATAACAGTTCTGTACTATGATAATATAGAAAGAGGTCTCATCCCACTCAGTTTTAGATAAAGTGTGTTTGAAGTTTTTTATTATTCTAAAAGTTTATTTTATAGATTCTTAAAGCTAAAATATGGAGACAACTGCTTTCTGTTAACTACTATAATAAGTTTCCATTGCCACTAGTTATTACATAAAGGAAAACCCAAAAAACCAACTGCTCAAATAAAAAAATATTTTTGTCTAGGTAAAATTTTAATCTCAGATTTATAGAATCAAGCTTATGCAATGGAAACAAACACATAATAGCACAATTTGATTATACTATTAAATAATTTCAGCTAATATAATATATATTTAACATTTTAGTTTTGACTAAATTCTCTTAAATTTTTTTGGTGGTTGAGTTGAGTTCATAAACTATAGCATACTAGATAATCATGCTAAGAATAAATCACATCTCAGAGCCTCATTTGCATAATTTTATATCTTAGTTATTTTTGAGTTTTTTTCTATCATTTATTTTTAATTTAGGAATCAGACCATTTGGATCATAATTCACTATTCACTTTATTTTATGTTTAAAAATAGAATGATTTAAGTTAATGAAGGATAAAGGGACAGTATGTATGTTTAGCAATTTAGAGATCACTGCCTTTTGAAATTAATGAATTATTTGTTGTCAACTGCTTATAAGCTAAATAGAACAAAATATTAATTTTCAACCAGTACAAAACTTTGTAAGAAGTCAAGCTAAACATAATACTCCACAAAATAGTTTAAGTTAATTAGAAATTCAAGTAAAATATTATTTGAAATGTAATTTATAAAATGACCTACAGTGGTCATGTATGAAATATCACAAAAACTTATTTCTCAACTCTCTTAAATCAAACATGCTTACTTACCAAAAGAGTTGGTTCCATTATTTATTGTCATTTTGTAGATGTTACTCACAAGATATGTAGGTCACCCATGTCTAAGGAAGTATAGATAGCCAGTGGCAAAGCAAAAAGTACAGGCATTGTGGGTGGTGAGTACATCCCTAGCCATTCTGCCAGTGATGTCATAATTCACTTTTTGAGTGAGAAATATTAAAGAAAGTCTGAGGTCTTGATACATGCAAAAGGTTATGTTAGTAGATAATGGTAGTGTAAGAAATTATAAACCCAGACACATACGTGACAAAGCATCAATTATGAACTGTTCTGTGTTCTGCTGATAAATGGTTTTTCAAAATGAATGAATAATATAGGATGTGAAATTATATTTCATATGACTACAGAGGCTAAATATATCAACCTTCTCAAAAATAATACGTTTGAGCCAATGGGTGCTCTATTGCTTAGAACTGGCAAAAAATAAAAAATAAAAATAAGTGTAAACTAACAAGTTCCTAGGATGTTTTCAGATTGGCTGAATAATAAATAACATCAAAACTAAAATCACAGCTTCAAATTACCAAATGATGATTTCCATATCTATTTTAAATACAAGAAAATAATACTACTTTATAGTTAGCAAGTTACCTAACTTTGTATTTAAAGAATAATCTACTTTTATTAATTTATAAGATATCAAATGAAATCATTTTTTGTGATAGAGAAATGATAGTCAGCTATGTCTCAGGAAACATGAACGCTTTAATTTGCTCTGCTAAAATTCCAAAGAAATTGATAAATCACTATTGCACTTTTCATATCTAAAGCTTAAGAAAAAGAACACTGAAAATTAGAATAACGACCTCTTTACACATATAATCTGAACCAAATGATGATGAGAAAAAGTGAATATTTGCTTCTTTAGTGTATATTTGTAGCAGGTGTTTGAAGTATATGAATTCTTGAGATTAAATGAGAACCACTGTTCATTTGTAAGTAAAACTACCCAATGACAATACTGTACTTTTTAAAAAGTTTTTAATAAAAGGTTTTTTTTTAATGTTACATACCAGCCACAGTCCCCTTTACTCCTCTCCTCGCTCTCCAAGCATCTCCCCACCCTACCCTTCATCCACTTCTCAGAGAGGGCAAGGACTCCCACAGGAAGTCAGTATAAGTCTGCATATCAAGTTGAAGCAGGACTAAACCCATCCACCATATGTTTAACTCTGTCATTACTTTACTATAGTTTACTTTGACAAATATTTATAAAAACAGTTATAGATGGAAGTTTCTCAGTCTATCTAGCCCTGAGGTCTGGACAAGTCTATCCTATTAAGAGCCACTTATAAAATAATCACACAGATGCTTAATATTAATTACAAACTATTTGTTCTAGGGTTCAGGCTTCTTATTTTCTAGTTCTTCAGTCTTAACTCAACCCATTTCTACAAATCTATGTATTGCCACAAGGCCAGTAGCTTACCTGTACTTTCACATATTGCTTTTTATGTAGTTGGACCACATCTGTCCTGACCCTTTTTCCTCTAGCTATCTCTCTTGGATTCCCTACCTACCTGTTTCCTGTCTAGTCATAGGTCAGAGCAGCTTTTTTATTAATCAGTGGTAGCTACATATATTCACAGCATACAGCTTCTTTATTAACCAATGGTAGATATATATATATATATATATATATATATATATATATATATATATATATACATTCACAGCATAGAGAAAGAACATCCTGCAGCAAAAAATCAGTGAGTGATCTTGAAAATTCTAAGCATTGTTTCTGTATGTCAGCCAATAAGATTTTGTTTTTCTACCATCCAGGGCCTTGTGTTTGCCAGGCAAGTACTCTAGCACTAAACTCCCAAACTTTAATTTGTCTCCAAATACAAAATTAGTCCACATGTGCATGTGTTAGGGATTATTTGATTATATTATATGGAAACACAATAAAATTCTGTGTCTGTACTTAAAAATGCTTTTTAAACTATTAAGACAAACAGTACAATTTTCATAACACCATGCAACTTAAAATACTAATTCTAGAGCAATGTGAGCATTATGATCAGTTCTGTTGTTAGTTTGAGACAGCCCTTGACTATGTAGCTTTGGCTAGAATTAATGTCCTGATCTCCATGCTTCAGCCCTTGAGGGGTACCCATTCTAAATGGGTAAACATTCCAAGCTCCTTAAGTTTAATAAGTTCTCAATATTTGTAAAACCTTTATGTGGTAGAAAGGAGAAGAGATGGATATGTATCCACGAAAAATTGAATATGTTGCTATCTAGTAAATGGCAATCGTGGAATAAAATAGTTCATTTTCATTTAGCATATGGTTATATGTGATTGTTATTATTCTTGAAGGTGTTACTACGTAACTCACTTTTTTTGCCTACAATTCAAATAATCAATAAACACAAAATCAATTCATCTGTGAAGCTGGCAAGATGGATGTTAAAAGAAAATGTTTAATATTATTTTATATTATAAATGTTTAATATATTATATTAAAATGTTTATAATTTTATAAATGTCTAAAATATTATATTAAAATGTTTATAATATTATAAATGTTTAAAATGTTAAAGAAAATGATAAATACCACAGTTTACATTTATTACATATGTGCATAGTGAGTAGTAATATAAAAATAAGCAGGCAAATATTGTTAATAGAAAATACTAGCTTATTCCTGTAAACATTTACTTTGAATTTGTCATTTATTCTTCATCAGGCATGATGAGAATGCTAAGTCAGCTAGTTCTCTCAGTTTACAGTCCCACAGTCAAGGAGACTAAAGTTCTTCCTTTAAACATACAATGCTGGGGGCTGAAGAGATGGCTCAGCAGTTAAGAGCACCGGCTGTTCTTCCAGAGGACCTGAGTTTGATTCCCAGCACCCACACGGCAGCTAACAACTGTCTGTAGTTCCAGTTCCAGGCAAACACCAAGGCAAATAAATAAATAAAGTTTTTAAAAAAAAACATACAATGCCAGAAAAATATTTCTCTTTACCTTAAATGATGTATTTAATTTAAAGATACTTAATATTGAAAAAAGAGAGCTAGATATGTAGCCTACTTATATAAGTATATAATTCATAGCATTCAAGAGGCCTGTGTCCCACTTCCAGAACTAGAAGTATGTGTGCACATGTGCATGCGCGCGCACACACACATGCAACACACACACACACACACACACACACACACACACACTGTATCTATAATCTAAGTCAAACAAGTAATAAAAGAAAAGCAAGTATTTGCCAAACTGGTTTTGTTTGGCAATGTATGATATAAAATCTATATCAAGAAACTCCTTTGGGTACATGACAGATCATGGAGAATATGAATATTTCTTTACCTAAGAGAATGTAAGATTTTAAAAATAGAAAAAAAGAGTGTTGCTATTGTTCAAGGGTTGATTGATTGCCTAATGTACTGATTAGTTTCATGTTAGACTGATACAATCTAGAGTCATTTGGGAAAATTCCCTGTAAAAAAGCCTATCAGATATTTTCTTGATAAATGATTAAGGTGAGTGTGCACATACCACAAGAATTGGTGTCATGCCTGGGCAGGTGGACCTGAGATATATAAGAAAGGCTGAGCAAGACTTGAAGAGCGAGCTTTTAAGCAACATTCCTCCTAGCTTATACTGGACTTTCTGCTTTCTCAATGATAGACTGTGATTAAAACATGAAATCCTATAAACCCTTTTCCACTCACGTTATTTTTGACCAATTGTTTTCTCACAGCAATATAACACTATTAAATCATCTAAATGTAGAAATCTTTGTGTTTGATCCATATCAATTCATAGATCAATAGATAAGTGATGATGTTAGATAACAAATAGACAATGGGTTAAATAATATATAAATGACATATGATAGATTGATATATGATAAATAATATATAGAGAGAGACAGAGACAAATGATAGGTGATAAACAAGAAATAAACAATCTCATGGAAATATACTATATTCAAAGAAGAGTCATAAATTGCTTAATGAAGGGGGATGATCTAAGAAAAGCATCTTGAGTCTATTTTGTCATTATGTAAAATGACAAAATGTACTTACACGAGCTAAGATGGTGTTATGTGTTGCTGAATGGAAGATCTTGGACAGCCAAGGCTATTTTTAAGACACATAAATAATCTTAGTAGAAATGTAACTACGAAAAGATCTCTCAAGAAATGAGAAATCACAAAAAGAACTCTCAATACTCCATAGTCTCAGCATACAATCCTAGTAAAATTGAGTCAGAAAAGCAGAACATCTATGTAGATCCAGCTTGGAAATAAAGCAGGATGAACAGCTATACAGTGGTGAAAAAGAAAAACAAAAACAAAAAAGAAAAGCTAAGTTTGTAAAAGGTAAAAAAAAATATTTCAGAAATTGCAAGGGTTCAGTTCAGTAACTCTTTCACAAAGCATTAAAGCAAAGGAAGACATCCTTTGGCCTGGGAATTTTGTACAAACGGCGGACCCACTCAGGCTTTTACA
Organism: Sigmodon hispidus; assembly: GCA_004025045.1. NCBI lineage: Eukaryota > Metazoa > Chordata > Mammalia > Rodentia > Cricetidae > Sigmodon > Sigmodon hispidus. The sequence goes on along the minus strand of PVIH01003018.1, from coordinate 67,198 downwards.
TGCATGCACCCTTCACTCCCATCCCTCTTACACACACACACACACACACACACACACACACACACACACACACACGCACACACACACACATACACATGCACACATACACACAAAGAGAGAGAGAGAAACACACTAATGACTTACACACTGCATAAAATTAAAACAAAATTAAAATGAGATGTTGAACATAAATCAAAATAAGCACATGATCTAAATAAAGTTAACCAAAACAATTTAGGTGATAAATTTAAAGCATAATAATTGTAGCATTTTTTGCAGTAGAAATTTGTAGTATATACAACAGAAAAAAATATATATATTTATATGAGTGCAAAGAAAAAGTACAAAGGTAATCTACGAACTAGGTAAAGAAAGTTAAATGTAATATTTATTTTTAACAACCTCAATGAAGTTTTGTGTAATATGTAATTTCAATGTAAAATAAAAACAAGGGGAAATGAATTTATGAAAGTTACAGCCTCAGTCAGAAATTTGTTTAACCTCTTCATAATCAGAGAAATGTAACTTTTAAGCCAAAGAAGCATACAATTTCTCATAGAAAAGAGGTAAATATTGAAGAATTGTAAAATGTATTTAAGATGTTATGAAATAATGTTCTGTTTCCCACTTGTTTATAGAAAAACTAAGTTTAATAATTTCGGAACTTTCTGAATAATGACCTAGATATCTATGTATCTGCCTTACAATTTCATTTACTGAAAAAAAGAATTTAGGAACAGGTAAAAAAAATCATGTGTCATATTGCTGATAATGGGCTTTTGCAGTGTTTTATTGTATTTTGTTTTGTCGTGTTTGGCTGCTCTTTGCTGGAATCCTGCTCCTTCCTGAAGGATGATAGAGCGGGAGTGGACTGTGGCACAGGAGGTGGAGAGGGCAGGTGCTGGAAGGAATGAAGGGAAGAAAAACTGGGATCAGGATGGAATGTATGAGCAAAGTATTTTCCGTTTTTAGAAAAGAAAATAACAATAGCAGAGGGTGGAATAAATGGTTCAGCCTTCAAGAGCTCTTTAAATTTCTCTTCCAAGGGGACCTCAGTTCAAATCCAGCAGCAAGTTAGGGTCTCATGAACACCTATGACTTCAGTTCCACCAGCAGATTCCAGCAGCTGATAGCCTCTTGTGTCCTCTGCAGTCAGTAATACATGTTATACACATAAATAACTAATAAAGATATAATTAAAATAGCAAAAAATTAACTGGAGAGATCTAAATGTTTGAGTTTTCTTCCTTTGATTAGTTTTATGAAATGTGTAAACCCAGAATAACTTCAGTGTAGTTTCATGTCAGTTATAATAAAGCAATCACTTAAAGAAACAAATTATCTTAATTTAAAATTGTCTTTAAGTTTCTATAGCAGTCATGCTACATACTTTTTAAAAAGAGCCCAGCTGCAATACCATCTCTAAGTTAGTATGTGAATACATTCAGTAAGCCTGATGGAGTCTATGTCCACAATGTATTTGCTTCCCAGGGAATGTAAATATAAGTGAAGATTTACAACTGGATAGAACTAGTGATTGTTCTTGTCTTTTGACTGTTGGCACAATACCCTGTAACATTAATTATGACAACCACTCCCAAAGATGGAGATTTTAGGTTACTTCAGGCTCATACAATTCATAATGAATAGACTAGCAAGATATCTGCCATGGTACATTATTGATACTTGTATCTTGGAGGTAACCAAAAGCTGTCTGAAAGCCTGTTCAGTGAGTGGAGATTTCTCCTGACAGTATAAACATAGCCAACTATCCATAGCTATAAAGATCACAGAACCAAGAGAAAAATCTACAACTGCCATGTTATAAACCCAGTATAATTTAACTGTATTAGAAATACTTACACTCACAGATAAGTGTGGCTGTCACCCCTCATCACAGAAGTTTCTTTTTGCACCAGATGGAGACTATCAGAGATATCCACAACTTGTCAACTTGCAGATATTAAGCAAGTATGGAATGTTAAACCCTAACTGGTATACATGCAATGGCTATGCCTAAGATTCAGGAAAATAAATGTAAGAGTGGGGATATTATAACAGTCAGAGGCCCCAAATACCTGCTGTTACATAGTATTCCTTAGACATGACAAGAAAAATGGATTAATGAAACTTCACTAATATGGTTATTTGAACAAAGCTGAAATAATGACACCACCAGTTGATGAGCCACAAAAACTGGGGAAGTACAATTGGTTCCCACCTCTAGATGAAGAGCTACAGGAGGTCAATTGTGCTAAGGAAAGAAGAAGCAAGCTCCTCTAATATGAGTTTCCACAAAAGCTTCCCCGGCCCATTTGGTTAGTCTAGGACAGGCACATATTACCAACATTAGTGGACTCAGTAATGTATATGTGTATGTTTCTCTCTGCCTCTGTGTCTCTGCCTGTCTATCTGTCTCTGTGTGTGTGTGTGTGTGTGTGCATTTGTGTGTGCACATGAAATAATAAAGAAAACATAGTGAATCGATAGGCAAAAGGGGGATATAGGAAGGGTTAGGGTTATGTATGAAGTTCTCAAAACTAAAAGAAAAGTTTAAACACATTTTTATAAAAAGGATTTGAGAAACATCAAGTGGGAAATGTTTATTTACTTGGTTACCCAGTTGTCACTGCTGTTTCCAAGTGTCATCTAGCAGTTTTGAAGTTTCCCAAGATGAGTTTTCAGAACTGGATGTACATTTGATGTGAGACATACATGTCAAAAATTTATGTCTTATAATGTTTTGTACAGGAGCTTGTTAAAAGTAACTAAATAAAGAGATAAGTCTAGACTCAGGGATTTTGTTTTTTAATGCAAAAAATAGAATTTGTAAAATGGAATTTTTGATATGATATTTACACACACACACACACACATACATTGGCTGATGAAATAAGCGTTGTTGTTAGTTTTGAGACACCTTCTGTAATTAGTTTTGAATTTTAAAATCCCTTGTAGCAGCTCATACCTGTCCTTAAAACATAAGCTCATATAAGTATAACATCATTTTTTAAAGAATTTGAAGTAATTATTTTATTAGGAGAGAATGGCTGATTTTTTTTAGAGTAGTAGCTCTTAGAGGAAAAACAAGCTTTAGGTGCTTTTGATCATTTATTAATGTTATGTATTTATGAAATAGCTCAGATCTTAATAAGTTTAAATTGTCCACTCAAGGAAGAAGTGTCCAGTGATGCAATCTTCCTTAGAGATCCTTATGACTCACAACAAAATTAAATGACAAAATTTGGAGAAAGTGAATAATTTTGTAAAACTGAGAAAAAAAATCTTGGCATAAAAGTTGGACTTTGTAGTGCAAACTGTGTAACCCTATCACTCAAGTTGAGTCTGCAATTTATAAGACACAGTCATAAAACTGTGACATGAGAAATTGGGAAAATTTGGGACCAAGCTCTAAGTTGACGTGAAGTCAGGTCCTGATTGGTATTTTAGAGGGGATTAGAGAGTACAGACTATGTATTAAATAGAACTGCAACTCATAAATATCCTCATCATCAGCACATCTGAAACTCTTTCTAGTGGCTTATACATTCTATGATAAAGAACAATGCCAATTCAAAATACTATAAGGAAAGAGACTACTAATCAATATATTTAGAGAAATATATTCATGTTTGCTTAGCAATATTACAATGATTTAAAAATGAAGTCCCAAGTCTACAAACAAAACATGATATTGAAATATATTTTGATGTCTTTCTGTGAAACAAAGTAAACTGAAATACCATTTCCACTGTTTGATTCAACTGTAAGATAGAAAAATAGAAGATCCAATATTTTGTAAGTATTGATATAGAACTGGGGGCATGAGTATTGACCAGCTAAGCCATCTCTACTTCTAGTTTAAGTGCTCTGAAAATTGCTTATCAACTTGGTCTATAATAATAAAATTATTTTTTGCACAAATAAGAAGTATGCATCTATTAAACCATTATTATAAATTTAAAATAATTAGAATATTCTTTAAGTTTTGTTTTAATTAAAATAACCTAAAAGAGAAAAAAGAAGAGAAATACATTTTCTTTTTAAATGCTAGATTTATTTGAATTTCTTTAACTACAATAAAAACATAATCTGTAATAGAAGACTAAGAAAGATTTTAAATAATTACTTGTGTTTTTTATCCTATAGTCATTAAATTTGACAGAAGAATATTCATTTATTCTCTTCAACATTGACATTTTTAATCAGACAAAACAGGAATGATCTCTGAATAAATATATAGTTATACTTCAAGAGAATACGATAGATGAGATATTCAAAGACAGTTGTTTAAAAAATTTAGTGAACTGGTAGCCTAGGGCAACCATCTTTGCCAAACTTTTCTATTTTAGCATAAGACAAGACAGAACTTGGACAGTCAATTTTAAACCAATGAATTACTGTGAAGAAGTAATCATCTGGGAGACAGATCTTAATATAGAGCAGAGCCATTCAGGCTTTGGAGTGATTCTGACCTCTTTGGGAAGCTGCAAGGAGTCACAGGCCTGGAGGGAATGCTTGTTCAGAGATGCAAATGTTTGCAAACAAGTCTTCCAAATTTTAGGGAATATTTGAAGTCCAATGCATAGAATGAAATCTTTGATATGTGGAATAACAGGGGCCTTCACACCCACAGAAGCAGTAATTGATCTTCTAATAGTTAAATACTGCAATACTATTTCTGGAAACATGATTCAACTTCCTCAGCCTCTGCCCTTTACCTAGAAGTTTTTTACACTGGCAGCCCCTTTCTTCTCATGTAAATTGTCAGTGATCATCAGTGTATTCACAATTTTAATAGTAGTTATTGTTTGTATTCCAATAATCCTTTTAGCATTTAAAAATATTCTTTCTCTGCTCCACTATGTATTAAGCTTCTTTATTACAGAGTGACTGCATCAGGACAGTGTCCACCACTACTGTCTGTCAAAAAGACATTACAGTCACACAGCCAACATATCAGTAGTTGATCATTTTTGTCTTGTTTTGAAAGTTAACTACACTTATACAATCCCATCTATTATTATGAAGCTGTAGTATTTCCTGAGACCCGTGTGTGTGTGTGTGTGTGTGTGTGTGTGTGTGTGTCATTCACCACTGACTTGTGTCAATTACGTTGTTTCATGTGCTCTTTTCTTCTTGTGATTTCTTACATTCTGGTCATGCTTCCAGATACATCGATATGTATCTGGTTAGGTTAACTTTAAAGGTAACAATCATTTACTTTGATTGTATAACTTTATTCCATTCTGTTTCCAAAAAAGGCTGAATGAAACAATGTAAAACAGGCCCCAGATTCATGGATTCTGGGTATTGCAAAGAAACAAAGAAAAAAATGTTGAGAACAAAAAGCAATTAAGATGTTCTGAAAGTGAAAAAAGCAGTCTCCCCTCCTTGGGTGGGGGAGCTTACCAAAGTGTCAGCCCTGAAAGTGTACATACAAGTACAGAATGTGTGGTTATATTTAGAAATATAGAAAAAACATATTTTCATATATGCATGTAACAATATTTAGTATGAAGAAGAGGCCATGATTTTGAAAGAGAGAAAAGAGGAGTATATGGGAAGTTTTGAAGGTAGGAAAAGAAATAAGGAAAGATGTGATTATGTTATAATTTTAAAAATAAAAGATATAACTTTAAAAAACAAAAATACTGAAAGGTACTTTTTGTATATTACACTCTCTTCAGTTGAGAGCAGTTTCTAATGATTACTTTCAAATAGATAACTATTTTGAAAAACATCTCTTGTTAGTGGAAGAAAATCTCTATCTGACGTAATTATTTATAATTTAAAGTTCTCCAATAGAATAAAAGTATTCACCATTTCAGTAGTCAATTTCACATTAAAATGGTTTACACATTACCAAAGCCAGGCTATTATAGAAAATATACCCTGCAAAAAATGGTTACTGTGAAAATAAATTCAATAATGATCTTTAAACTTTACTTTCCCATTTTATCCTTGCTAGGTACTGCAGATTGAAAAAACAATGTCCCACAATTTTCCTGGCCTTGTACTTGTGGCTAGGCACTTAAAACAGTGCTATATATTATCTGTGATATTAATCTCTGATAATCAGAAATCTATGCTGCCCTTGTCATGATGCCCTACCTCAATATCCCACTTCGGAGATAAGTAGAAAGTCTATATTTCATCTCTACCCTGAATGAATTACTCTGGTTTATTTATATTACACAGAAGTATCCATGTTCAAATTTCCCAAATATGAACACATATTAATAAATTCAGTAATAGGGGAATATTTGTATTTGAACATCTTAATACATTCTAGCTATCTATTTTTAAAACCAGGTGCTGACAATAGTTTTTACTCACTAATGTCACTGAAACTCACTGATGATGCAAAAGTATAAGGGGAAATTTGAAACAAATCACTTTTCCCATTGACAGTGGCAGGAGGGTTAGTGTAACCTCAGGTTTCGGGAAGGTGATAAACCTATCAAATCTCAATTATATGGGGTCTGATTAACCAGTGACTAATTTTTCTTTAATCTTCTTTTATTCACTGATATCTCTTCTATTTCCTCAAACATACTCTAAATGGACCAGATGAAAAGAAGAAAGACCCAAGCACTGAAAGTTGTCACATATACTCAGTGCTGCCTATTTCCACTGTGCTCCTTTATTTTTGGAATTTCCTTTTTCTGTTTTTCATTTCCATATTACACACTCTACATAACTTCACCCACACTTCCTAAAACTTTATAAATCACAGAGGATTTATAAAGCTTAATTTATGAGATTATTTTTATTTTTCTTTGAGTCTTTCTATTTATACCTATTTTTTTTCTGTCAGTCTTGTTGCACAGGCTACATTGACCATTAAGTTTGAATCCTTCTGCCTATTCTAAGCCATGATTCTTCTGCCTCAGCCTAGAAATACAAGCATATACTACTACCTCCAGCTTATTCATAACATTTTAGAGAAAACACCCATGATATTTGTAAGAAACAATAGCTAACAGTGTGTTCAAAAATGAAATAAAAATAACATTTTTACAGTGCAAATTTTTTCTTTGTAACAGAACAAGTTACAACATACACAGCTTATACTAAGTGGAGGAAAGCATAAAAGTTTTCTGGTTTTCCAAATTTTTTTACTTATCTTTCTTCTTTTCTCCAGATGAAATTATGACTAGGAAGATTTAATGAAGTCTATACATTTCAAATGGCAAAGTGATATTCACAAGGTAACACTTTAGGTTACATCAAAAAGGCTGAAATTTCTGCCTCCCAAATAGAATGGTATGTAAAGTTTATATGATGAATAAATTAAGAATGCTATGAGGTACTATGGTGTGTATTACATAATTATTTATATACATAATTTATATTATGCAGTGTATAATGTTTTATATATACATAATATACAATATATATGCTGTAGAGCAATCTTTCTGTACACTGTGAATATGTCTTTATTCTCACTGGTTAATAAAGAGCTGATTGGCCAGTAGCTAGGCAGGACGTAAAGGCTCGACAGGCAAAGTGAGATTGATGAGAAAAAAAGGGCAGAGTCAGAGGAATCACTAGCCAGCCACAGATGGACAGGAGATGATCTGTCAAGTTGAAAGAAGGTACCCCCATGTAGCAAAGCATAGATGAGAAATACTGGTAAATTTCAATGTAAGAGATAGCTAGTTGTTTAGTATATCATTTTTTTCTTACTACTGAGTAGCACTCAATTGTGTAGATGTGCCACAGTTTGTTAATACATTCCTCAGTTGAGGGGCATCTAGGTTGTTTCCAGGTTCTTGCTATTACGAATAATGCTGCTGTGAATACAGTTGAGCTAATGCTTTGGGTGTGTGACTGTGCATCCTTAAGGTATATGCCCAATAGTGGTATTGCTGGATTTGGAGCATATCCACTTGAGCAAGGTCTCACAAACCCAGAAGAATAAACAGGGGCTATGCTCACTCATTAGTAGACTTTAAGCAATAACATTCATTGAAAGATGATGCGTAAATAAATTGATTTAAAATACACACACAAAACAAAAACAAAAAAATTCTGGTTTGACTGTAGAAGCGTTGCTTAGCAGAAACCTATGGTGGGCATAGTGCATCCATAGACATTAGCTGTGATCTACCATGCTTTCTTCATCTGTAGCTGAGCCTAACCTGGCTTGGGAAGCTTTAGATGCTATTCTTTATGTTTCATATATTTTAGAGAAAAGAAAAGTTTTATTACTGTATGGGTTTTTTTAGCTATCCTGGATATTTTGCTTTTTTATAAAATATAATATTGATTTTCAAAAACAATAAAGAAAAAAGAGGTAGCTATTAATAAACCTGAGCTATCATTTAAGCATTTGTATTTAATATTAAGCCTTTGAGTGATTATTTGATTGTAGCTGCAGACAGAAAAACTCTGCCTACATGTATATAATATATATAGAGACACATGTTGTAATACACACATAGTCAACTTTGCACTGAATAATATTCATAAAAGTTTTTAAAATGCATTTTCTCAAATACATTTAAAATGCTTGCTGATTATTTTGTTGGTTCTTTTCTGTGGTATTCTTGCATTGTCACATGCTTTACTACTTAAATAAAGTGGGGATTTTTTTTTCAAATTATTGTGGGAGTCTAATTAACAAGCACATTATTATACAGAGAAATGAACATTTGTTCTTATGAGGCAATCCCAATTCCAAAATTTGCTCTATGGATCATTTGGCCGGGAACTGTGTATTCACTAGCAGAAAGTGGGAAATATTCCAAGTCTACAGAGGGAACCAAAGAAGCATAAGTCAACTCCATTAATTTAATTTTCATTTTCCAAAGCTGGAAATTTTTTCCTCGTTTCAATATCATTTGTTCTTCACAATATTGAAATATTCCATGCATTTCAGTTGATGAGCTCCCAAGTTAAAATCCATTTCTTCTATATCAAATGCAGAATGTAAGTATCAATGACTATAACATTTTTGGTTCATAAAATAATATTTATATTAACTGTTTAACAAAAAAGTAACCTTGAGAATTGTTGGCATCTTGATGTGATGAATAGTTATAGTTGAAGGAAAAGTAAGTGACTGCAAGGAGACAGAATCTATACTTTATTCTTATACCTTGCTCTGGTCATTTGATGTCTACCTCCAAATACAAACCAAACACAAAAAATAATATGTAGAAATTTTTACTCCTTAATTAAAGACTTATAAATCTTTTAATTTAATTGTGGAACTGCAGATGTACTGAACTGAAGATTCCCCCAACATTATTATATCTATTGCTAAATTCTGAGCAAGATTCATTGACATTTTTATGTGCTTAAGAAATAAAGCTGTATTCATTATTGTCTAGATGTAATCTAATTAGAAATTGTATCTTTTGCTCAAAATGATTAAACCCATTAAGCCAAATAGAATAGGTTTGGAATAAATGACTCTTCTCCATTATTTTTACTACTATGGCTTCTGTTTTGAACACTGAAAGGATGAATGTGGTGTGTGATTTCATTCCTTCCCTATGCTGACCAACTTTTGACTTTTATCTACTTGACACAAGCTATAGTTATCAGAGGAGAGAGAACATGAATTGAGAAAATATTACAATCAGATTGGTCTATAAGTAACACTATAAGGCATTTTCAGAATTAATGACTGATGTAGAAGAAACCAGCCACTATGAGTCTGCTACCCCTAGGCATCATGTGTTCTTGAACTGTATAAGAAAGCAATGTGACTAATCCAGTAGAATGATGACAAGAAATGTTGGTCCTCCATTGCTTATGCTTCAGTTCCTGCTTCCAAGTTCCTGCCTTGACTTCCCTCACTGATGGAGTGTGATCTGACATGAAATAAACCCTTTCTTCCCCAAGTTAATTTTGGTCATCATATTCTATCATAGCAATAGAGATCTTAACTAAGATATCTCTTTAGAAATATTGATTAGGTCAGGTGTTCCTAAGTGTCCCCAAGGTGCAGGTTTACAAAACTGCTCCAAGTTTAAGGCTTTCTCTATTCTGAACACTAAAATTATTTTTTAGGAAATCATATAATCTAATGTTTTAAAGTCTTTAAAACATTTAAAGGAAACCAGGACTACAAGATGAACTACCCCAACATCTCCCTTATCTATGAACTGCTGGAGCAAGTGAAGGGCTAGCCATGGCCTCTATGACACAAGGCAACAATAGGATACCCAAGAGAAATTCAAGGCAGGGCCCAGTAACATAGTGTAACAGCAGCCAGGAGCCTTGAACTCATTGCAATGAACACTTTACAAGTAAGGATGTATAGACCAAGGGTATACTCTAAGACTCAATGGCCCATGCTATAGCTTTTATACAGTGAGGGTAATCTGTTTGTTTGTTTTTGTCTGTTTTGTTTTGCTTTGCTTTGTTTTTCTTTTGAAGAAGAGGTGTTTTTTTTTTTAACTTTTTGCGTGATGGATGGATTGATACCAATTTTCATTGTATGATATCCTTTGATCCTTAATACAACTCTCTGAGATGAGTAATATTTTTGTTCAATTTACAAATAAGAGGCTTATGAGGGGAAAGTGGTTAACCTCAAATCAAAAAGTTAGAATCTATACCCTTCGTCCCCTAAATCCATTTCTCAACCACTATGATATATCATGCCTCAATTTTTTATCTACTCTTTTTTTCCTTTAAGAACTTCTTTTCCCTCTATATACCCCCCTCTGTTCCTCCTCTCCACTCTACTCTCACTTCTCCCTACCTTACCAACACCCAGCATCCCATCAAGTCCTCAAAGGGGGTCAGGCCTCAGGAGAGGTTTGTTTAAAATTTTGTTTTGTGATCTAATTTGCAAGACAGAAAGCAGAATCAAGGGAGAAAGATGAGTAGGCTTTCTTTGCACAACGTGAAATCCACAAAGAATAGGCTTTTTTTTTTTTTTTAGTTAAAACACACAAAAAAAAGCAAATTAACAAAAAAATCTGAAGGATACTACTTGTGAATTTAAGTTATGAAATATTTAAGCAAAACTAACTAAAAATTTGGCACTTTAAAGAAAATGAAAATGATACTTTTGCAGGAAATGTACAGCCTACATGAAGGGCTTGCATTTGGATTTAAACATTGTAATTAAGGAGAAAAATAAATATGAGAAAAATTCTCAAGCAAACTTTATTAAGCAATATCCAGAGTTATAGAATATATATGTGGCATACAGAATGGCCAAAATCAAGGCGATTAAGAAATTTTCATATATTATTATAAGTACTGGAAAAACAGAAAGCTATATCTGTCAGTCAAACTAAGGACTAAGGAATGTTTCCTTCTCTTGCAAATGTTGGTATTTCAGGCAAATTGGAGAAGATTAAAATTACACAGTCAAGATAACAATTACCACTGGCATGCTTAGTTGATTTGGTGTTCAGTGTTTACAGAGCTCATATCATCTAATCTGTACCTTTACACTATGATAAAGATACTATTCTCATGACTCACACAACAAGACTCTCTCAAAATGTTTTTAAAGTAATGTATTTAGTGATGTTATATGTTGGTTACAAAACTTAAGATTTAATTTTAAAAAGGTTCTTTTGGTTCACGAATTTAAATATTATAAACAAAAGAACAGTTTTTTGAATGAAATATATCAAGGCATCCCATTTTCCTTTAGCTATAAGTGAAAATTAAATAACTTCATCAGTGTAACTCATGGCAATATCTAGCTGTGTTACCAACTCTAGTCTTCCCAATCATATCCTTTCTAGGCCTAAAAACTTTCCTTGTTCTTTTAGATATTTATGTAAAGACATCATTGTGAAAATGTGGTGTCAATATGGTAATAAAGCAATTGTAAAAATTTTAAATGGACTAATACTCACACTAATAAGAAGCTATAAAGTAAATTAAATCATCACTGAATTGTTTTTAGATATCAGAAAAATGTCTGACATTGGTCAGTCTTATAACCTCTACATACCTGTCCATTAATTAGAGTGAGGCTAGCAGTTTGAGCGACTAAACCCTATAGGTCTTTGATTTTTAATAAAACACAATTTCACCAGGTCCATATTGAGGACAGGAAATGCTCTGTATGGAAACAGTTCCATGTACCCAATAAAAATTCTAGGTGTCAGTCTCTATCTGCATTGCGTTTCCACTACCTCCCACGATCAGGCCTCAGGACAGAGAAAGAGACAGAAACAGGAAAACAAAACATGTGATGTTTTAAGTTAGTGCAATAACCACCTCGCTTTCTTTATTCCTATTCCATTATCAAGAACTCTGTCCTGTTAATTATGTTCTCAATTTTTAAGGTCATCTGGAAAACCTAATGTGCTCTGGAAAGAATTAAAATAATTCTGCCACACTCTTAATTTCTTCATTTTAAAAACTGGAAGACATTCTATTTGCAGTGTTTTGTGAAAGTTAGTTCTTAAAATTCATTTAACAAATTAAGGAGAAATATTTTTAAATTTTAAATATTCCAAAAAGGAATAACCAGTGTCAGGTGTTTTACTTGTTTTTATTATCTTAGAAACAAGTGTGAATACCTTCCCCAAAGAGCAAGGACCTGGAGCAAGTGCATTCTAAGGAGAGTAAGTTATCTTTCACCCATCCCAGCTTGTTCTGGAGTCTTCTTATCTACTCATGACTGAGTATCTGATAGATGACTGTCTCCTGCAGGAGATGCAACAAGGAATGCTTGTAGCCACATACAAGAGGAGACAATACAGATGAGGAATTAAGATATGGTCATTCTTAAAAAGGAGGAAAAAACAAGAGTACATTCTTAAAATTTGGTATATAATAAAAAATGATAATAAAACAGTGCATACAATCCTCATTAAAAAAAATACTCTTTTAAGTTTGTCTATAGCTAGTGATGAACACAAAGAACTACGAATGGCCAATATGCAAAGAATAAGAGACTACATATATTGGCCCTAAATAAAGCATACATATCAGACCCTCTCCCTGCAAGAATCATTGCAAAGAAAGACGCAGAAGGATTGTAAAAGCCAAATGTGGTCTGTAATGACAAGGAAAGAGTGTCTCTAGATACAAGACAAGTTACGTATGAGACTTCATAGAAGCCAAAAAGCCAGATAAAATCCCAACAAGGAAAGGAGAGGTGAGCACAAAGTCCCACCCTTGGCTTAAGGGGCCATTTGCATTGAGAGAGAGTGGGAGAAGGAGAGTCAGTTTTCTTCAAGGATTTGGCCTCTGGTGAACAGACTATGTTCCAGAGGAAGGCCAAACATCCAAGAGCACATAGACAGCATCAACTGTACTAGATGGTTTAACACAAAAAGAGACAAACTTTGGGTGGGGAGAGTAGAAAGATGTGAATCAGGGAGGACTAGGAAAATACAATCTAATTATGTTGTATAAAATTATAAAAATATAATAAATCACTAAAAGAAAAAATGTTAATTATAATTCTTTGGTATATAACTTTATCTTTTTTAACTTGCAAACTAATGAGATGACAGTTCTTACTTGGTTTTACATAAAGTATTAAAATCACTAAATATTTGATGCTGCATTAAATAAAAAATTATGAACATTTTTTAGAATATATTGACATTGTGATTTTATAATTAATTGTCAATACTAGGAGCTTTGCTTCAGATAAATATGTAGTACAAATTGGCAAAAATATACTTATGGACATTAGAAATTGTTGGAAATCCTGTCATAATCCAGACTTTGTTTTTATATGGTAATGACCTGGGCTTTTGTGCTATGTCCTCCAAACCTAATATTCCATAATATTCTTCTGTCTCACTTACACATTTATAATACACATACAGATTTGTGACTGTATAGATATAGTATATGTATATATATGAATATGTTACACAGTTCTAGTTCATTTTAACTGTCAATTTAGCACAGCCTAGTGATACCTCAGAAGGGAATCCCAATTGGGGAACTGCCCAGATCAGACTGTCCAGTGGGCATGTACATGGGGGGAATGTCTTGATTGTTAATTGATGCAGGAGGGTCCAGCCCAGAGTGTTTAGCACCACTGGACCAGATTTTTGAGGCTATTGAGAAAGCTAGCTAAGCATGAATTTGTGAGTATGCCAGCCAAGAGTTTTCCTTCAGGAATTCTTCTTGACGATGCTGGTTGAATTCTTCATTGATGAACTATACCTTGTAAAATAAAATAAAACCTCTACTCTAACAAAAACAATAATGACAGCATAATTGCCTAATGAAAGAAAGATGGAAAGAGGTCCCTATGTGTTGAGGGGGTTGTACTGTTATTGGCAAGGACTATGGGATAATGTTGAAGGAAAATAAGCAGGAAGGCATTTATACTTGAACTAAAGGCCAGTGGTGGGTGTAGGAACACAGAGGTTCAAAATGAGTTGTGTGATATTTTAGGAATCTCAATTCATGTCTGCAAATAACAGTCATTTTATAGGACATAAGGAGAATAGTAGAATGTAAAGCTTTTTGATTGTGTAATGAGAAAGAAAATGGGTTTAAAAAAAAAAGCCCAATATACACAAAAGCCAGATTAGACACAAGTAGACTCCAAGTCAATGCTGCCATGAAGCACTGGGCTAAAAGAAGATGTTGGGAATGGAGAGAAATAAGGATAGAAACTGGGGAAGGGCAGAAATGGAATGCTAGGAAAGACAAGGAGTTTAAATTTGAAATGAAATACCAACAGAAATTATTCCCATTCAATCTGGTGGCTGAATCAAAGAGTTGGTGAGGAGATTCTAATTTAGCTGACAGTAGAAGCCATCAATGGTGGGATAAATAAAAAGGAGGCATAAAAAATGAGAAGCGCATCACACAAAGGGTTCCTGGTTGGCAGGTGTGGGAGTCTGTGGTAGGAAAGTAATCTAAAATAAAATTATTCTTTAGAGATAATCACCCACCATGGTTTTGGCAATAAAGAAATCTTTTTCCATGCCAGTGTAAGAGTTTTAAATGGTACCCCCTGTTACATGGTACTAGAGTGTGTATGTGATGGAAAAGACGTGAATATACAAATGAACATAAAGAATTCCTAAACTATTATAGATAAAGAGAACAAACAAAACCTCTGAAGAAGTGTTTTTTAACAAGACTTTTTGAAATATGGCTGTAATCCACCATAGGGGAGTTAAAGGCAGGAGCATCAGGAGTTCAAAATCCTCTTCAGCTATGTACTTTGAAATTGTCTTAACCCACATGAGAACTTGTATCAAAATAGTGTGTGGGGGAATGAATACTACATAGACAAGTTTACTGAGGACAGAGACTCAATGAAACATCTCAATGCCAGAAGGTAATACTTTAAAATCTATTTACTATTTGACAATTGTACAAGTTCACAATATATTCTGATCATACTCATCCCCTACCATCTATTATCTTCCTTAAACCCTCCCCAATCACCCCCTCTTACCACCTAGTCTCTATGCCACTTTATGTCTTTTTTTGCCTTTCCTTTATTTTGCTATGCGACACATTGGGTTTACAAATTCCAGCTATCCACTGGATCATGTGCAATTTACCAGTATTAGCAGCACTGGAGCCAATGACTTTCTCTACCCCAACAACTCCAAATGCTGATAGATCTGTTTAAATATCTCTATCTAATTTAAAATTACTGTAAAATTGAATATTCAAGGACTGGGAAATAGGAATATAAGTATGGAATGTGTAGGGCCAGAAACAAAATAAAAAGGTTGCAACTTCAAAAAAGAGGCTTGACTACAGTCTATTATAGTTAAGCTTGCATACTGCTTGAAGAGCATCACTAATCCTTAAAAAGGCAGATTTCTCACTATGAGATAATGTCCTACATCTATTCTCAAAAAAAAGTACTCTGGTGGACACAATAAGTCTCTAAATAAAATGTGTAGTTTAATTAATAGCATCATAGTAATGGTCAATGAACCAAAACCAATTTCTTACTTTAATAAATATGTTAGTTTTGTAAAGATTATAACATTTGAATAATTCCATGCACTGATTTACAGCTCTGTAAACTGAAATTGTTTAAAGACAAAAGATATATCAATCCTAGATGATTGTAATAACTATATTAGATATGGAAGAACATTAAAACTAATCTCTTTTTTACTCAGTTGACATATATATATTAAAATTTATATAATCAATCAAGAACATTATTTGTAATAGCAAGAACCTGGAAACAACCTAGATGTCCCTCAACTGAAGAACAGATTAAAAAACTGTGGTACATCTACACAATGGAGCACTACTCAGCAGTAAGAGAAAATGATATCCTAAAATTTGCAGGGAAATGGATGGACTTGGAGAATATCCTCCTGAGCGAGGTATCACAAACTCAGAAAGACAAGCAGGAGATGTACTCACTCATTAGTGGACTCTAAACAATCAAACAAACAACCAAGAAAAAAGCAAAGCATGCCCAAGCTGTAAACTATAACCACTGAACAGCTTGGGAACAGAAACACACTGAAGTGACTTCTTGGATCCCACTCCCCCTAGAGGATCACCTGACTCACTCTTGAGGGAGGGGGGAGAAAACTGCATCTGCCAGGAGTGGAGACTGAACTAAGCAATATTGGGGCAGTGGGACCATGGGACTGCCTGCTGCCTGCCCAGGGATGGGATGGGGATGTGTGGAGAAGAAAGAATGACCTGATGTGGTAGGAGGGAGAAGGGACCTTGAATAAGGATATACAAGGATAGAAAGTGTGACTTCTTTGTTCATAATAATAATAATAATAAAAAGAAATTTTAAAAAAAAGAACACAGAATATTGGCAGGTGTGTTCTATAGACCTGTCACTTTTTCAACAAATTTCTTAACTCAAGCAATGATTCTAGTCTAAGGAGAGACACTATGATTACACTACATTTTTGCTCCTTTCTAAATAGAAAATACTCTATCAACTTACAAAGCTGATTTGAGCTTGTGATGATGATGTACTTGGAGCTCTTGCACCTAGCAAACTTTGTTCCAGGAAATGGAAACTCACACTGTCTAATCTTTGGAACATACTTGTTAGATAATTCTCATGGCTGTTCCACTTCTCATTCTCCCTCCAGAAGTAGAGAGTCAGGCTTTGAAAGGTTAAAAGCTTTTCTGAGCTTATTTAATAAGATAGTGACAAAGCTGAAAATAGAACTCTCCAGATTTCTCTCAATTGCCTTATTTTACCTCACGTTATCACACAGAATTAAATTCCACTTTCCTGTAGTACTCTCGCTACCAACACAAGGTAGTCTTGAATCACAGTCATTCAAGGGACACATTGGCTTTACTGGGGGTGATATGATGTATGAAAACCCCAACACACTGTCATCATGAGACATCTCAGTTTCAGACTATAGTCCCTCAGATGTGAGAACCAAGGCTATTAGCTCATCTGAACCAGACTTTCCTTATGTGTAAAAGGAATAAACTAAACAAACTTTATAGTCACTGTGTGAATTATTTTGTATCATTCATGAAAAGTCTAACCACATAATCTATGCATGACCAGTTATCATGAATATTTCACCAAGTTAGCATCAAAAATAAGATCCAGAGAAGAAAAGATTCAGGAAAAAAATAAGTTATAGGTCTATATGACTTTAAGAAATTAAATGTTGATAAATAATGTTTTCTGAAAATATTTTGAATACCACAAAGGTACATATGACCATCAAAATAAAATAAAATGAACCATTTGAAAAATACAATACATTTGAAACAATATTGAAGTTTTAATTTTTGAATTTTATGGTTTTCTTTTGTGATGTGAATGGAAAAGAAAAACAGGATTGTATCTAGAAGCATGAATCTCTCTAAGTCATTTGGCTATTTTTCCTTTATCTTACTGTGATTGCGAGGGGCAAGAGGGGGAAGGGAGTTTGAACAAGGGGATGCATGGATAAAAAATAAGACTTTATTCATAATAAAAAAAAGAAAATATAAAAAATAAAAAGTAAGCAATAATAAATATGTAAAAATATAAAAATTAAACATATAAAATATCAAAAAAAGAATAGCATGAAGTATAATATTAGAAAACAAGGGCCTTGACTAGCAGAGAGCCCAAGTTTAGTTCATCTCACAGCAAACTCCCTATTATTCTGGATTTGACAATATGTATGACCTCTTTTTTTTCTTGCACTCTAGTATATGGATCAAAGCATATTCTCAGGTCATTTTTTTAATTGTGTAGTGGTGTGTGTGTGTTGTATGTGTGTGTGTGTGTGTGTGTGTGCTTCAGTGTTCAACAATTTGTATCTATTTCTTGGTATAGGTATCTCACTGAACCTGGAGTTCATCAGTTGAGCTATGGAGACAGGGCTGGGGTTTGTGGTGATAAGTTTCATATTTAGCAAAAGTAGTTTGAAGAATCAGAAGACAGAGCCATTCATAGAGCCAAGCCATGAAGAACTGGGAGTGGTGACCCGGGCCTTTAACCCCATCACTCTAGAGGCAGAGATCAGTGTGGATCTCTGTGAGTTCAAGGCCTAACAGAGCCAGGCAGTGGTGGCAAACACTTATAATCCAGTATTTGTTATCCCATTCTTCTGCTCCCATTAGTTGAGAAACATAAACTTATATCCTAGGACTACTAGGAAAGGTGGACCAGAAAGTGAGCTAGCTGAGTGGGAAAAGAAAAATGAGGCCAGAATGGGCAGGCCTTCCAGATCTCCTTGTCAGCTGAGGATGGAGAACCTTGTGGTCTGAGGATTTGTGGAGATGGGTCTGAGGAGTTGGCTGGGTGAGAAGTAGCCATGGTTTGTTCTTTGTCTCTCTGATATTTCACCTTTTCCCCAATATCTGGCTCTGGGTTCTTATTATAATACCAAATGGAATTTGTGCAGTATCTAGCACTCAAAGTGGGGCACAAACCCATGACCCTGAGATTATAAGTGTCATGCTAAGCAAATGAATGAACCTAGAGAGTATCATCCATAGTGAGGTAACACAGACCCAGAAAAACAGACATGGTTATGTACTCATTCATAAGTGGATTTTGGACATGAAACAAAGAATAACTGGGCTGCAAACCATAACCCCAGAACAACTAGATGAAAGGAGGAACTTAAGAAAAACATTCATGAATTCCCTCTGGGAAAGGGAAATAGAGATTTCCTGAGTAAATTGAGATCACAACAGGGAGCAAGCAAGGGGAGGTAGGAACAAATCATGAGAGAAGTAGATGGTTGAGTGGGAGGAGCAATAGAGAGGAAGAAGAATCTTGATAGAGGAAGCCATTAAGGGCTTAGAAAGACACCTGGTGCTAAGGAAACATCCAAGAACCCACATGATGCCCATGGCTAGGACTCTAAGCAATAGTTTAGAGGGTGCCTAACCAGGACTTCCCTATAATCAAATGAATGACCATGGTAATTGTCACTATAGAACTGTCCTCCAGCAATGGATGGAGGCAGAGTCAGAGATCCATAGCTAAGCACCAGATTGAGCTACCAGACCAGCTAAAAAGGGAGAGAGAAGAGAGAGTATATGATGAGCAAAGGGATCAGGATCATGAGGAGGAGATCTGCAGAGATGGCTGACCTGAGCCATTGGGAGCTCATGAACTCTGCAATGACAGCTGGAGAACATTCATGGAAAGAAACTAAACCCTTCCAATGTAGATGACAGTTAAATAACATGGGCAGTTTGTAGAGCCTTTTACAGTAGGCCAGAGTATATTCCTGGTACACAAACTGACATCTTGGAACCCATTCACTACAGAAGAACACGTAACTCAGCCTTGATACTGGGATGAAGAACTGGGACCTATTTCAACTGGATATGCTGGACCAAACTGACTGACCTTAGGATTCTTTGCCCTCCTTGGAGAATGGATAGAGAGATGGGGAAGGGGTAGGCTGAGGGATAAGTGGGAGGAACTGGGAGGAGGGAAGGATGGGCTAGCAGTGGTATATGTGAAGAAAGGTTTTAAATTAAAAAAGTTCCACAAAATAAACAAAAGTAACACACCTTAAAATAATATTCTACAATAGTCCCACTCCTATAAATGTAAAACCTCAGCCTCTCCAGACACCAAAAAAGGTGTGTTGGGGGAATGACAGACCATGAGTTCTTTCCATGAGTCTGCATTTACTTCACACTCATGGAGCTCAGGTGCCTGGAGGGTGAACTTTAGGGCAAATCTAGATTCTTCATGGCATGCCACCTCAATTGAGCATTTTCATCATCTTGAGATGATGTTCTATAACCTTTCTCAGAGGTTCCTTGTTGAGAGGAGACTGGCCCTATATATCATAGTCCTTTGAAAGACATCCAATCCTTTTCCTAGATGAAGCAACTCATCTAGGAAAAGAAATCCAAAGTGTAGTAGAGAACCAGGCAACAGGATTTGTTATTAGATGATATTAGCATGCAGCTCCATCAGAAATCCAAAATGGTATCCTTTATCAAAATTATGTCATGGCAAGTAATTCAGAACTCATGTCCCTAAGTTTACAGACACATTGTCAATGTGTTAGTACTTAATATCTTCCCTGGCAAAAAAAAAAACAAAAAAACAAAACAAAAAAAAAAAAACAAAAAAAAACCTGTCTGCTTAATAACTTGGCATATATAAAGACAGGGTCCCTACATTATGTGGTAAATAAATATAAGTGTGCTCTGAGCATGTATCCTTTATGTACAGAAATACTCAAGACAGCCATACAAGATGGCATACATTTGTAATGCCAGCCTGCACTTGAAGGCTGAGGCAATAGTAAGAAGACTCTTGAGAGCAGCCCCAACCACAGAATGCAAACTGGAGACTCAAACATTATCACTCATGTGTAAGAAGACAGTTTGCAGAGGAAGAGAAGAAGCCCTTTTGCACCTAGGCTTCGTTGAAGAACAGAGCACAACACAGGGGCCGGAGGCAGGGAACGGGGAACAAAGACATGCAGGATAGTGCTTGTGATATATAAAGGGCCTACAATGAATGGACCATATATTTCATCCCAATGCCTGGAGAATCTTTCCTTAGCTCACTAGCCCACCCTCAAGTTTAAGAGTATTTTTTCTTTATTAATAGCCTGTCTCTGTTTCTATTTTTAACCATGTATCCTGGTACAATCCTTTGCCCTGTAATACAAGAATGTAAATCAACTGCCCTCTCAACTCAGATCCATGGCCTAGCAAGAAGTATGTTTTCCTGTTCCCTATTATTATCCCTGTGGGTGCCAGCCTAAGGCCTCTGCATGCTTCCTCAACATGGGGCTTGCTCACTCTTACCCTAACCTCCACATCTAACTTAAAAAAGCACAGTGTTTTTTATCCATTTTTCCTCCTGACTGCTGCTAGGATTGTCTGTTTCTCTACAACGTTGGTTTTCTCACAAACAAATAAAACTATCCCAGGACCAAAAAATAAAAAATAAAAAATTCTCATGCTTTACCAACTATGAGCTAGCCAGGTGGGACATAGGAATGTCCAATTACAGAGGCTGTAGATGATACTTTTTGTAAACAACTCCATGTGGTTTGGGAATATGACATGAGGTCCATGTGCTTTTCCAGTTGTCCAGCAAGTGCTTTACCAGTTGAGCCAGATTCCCTTCTCTAGAATATTTATGTTCATGTTTACTTGATTTTGTTCTTAACATACAAGGTAACAGAAATGAGTATGTTCCTGGGAGGAACGTTAATTCTTTTCAACTTTCTAACAATGGCTTTATTTAGAAATACAGGTTTTTTATAAACAATGGAGAGGAAAATTAAAATGATGCATTACTGACTGGAGTATAGTTCATTGTTACATTCTCTGCCTAGCAGGTATGAGTCCCTGGGTTTTATCCCCAGCACAGAAACAGAAAGCATACCTATTTCAAGAACACTTTAGGCTTCTGATTTGGTTAAATTTTTATGCCATGCAACATTCACTTTGAAAACAACTTGAGTGACTTTTGAAAGAAATTGTTATTTCTAAAGAAAATGAAAGGAAATAATTTAGCCACAAAATAAAGGCTATATGAAAAGAATCTTCCCCCTGAAAAAGAGAACTTTCTATGAGTCCCATGGGTTGGATTGTTTATATAATCAAATGGGCACACTGTACAAGCTATTGGTGGACTCCATAAGAAAAGGTGCAATGTGACAAAAAGCAACTCCAATATTTTAGAATCCTCCATCACGCTCTAGGCCATCTGTATTTGGGGACTTGTGTTTTCCTAATTTTTAAAAAGTGCACCTGTAGCATATTTTTTTTCCTCCAAAAGGATGAAGCCAGCTGGAGAGAGAGAGAAAGACAATTAAGCCTGATTGGATGACTCAGCAATAAAAAAATAGGAAGCTAGCTGGATGCGAAAGAATGAGCTACACAGAAGCAAACTGTGAGGGTGTGTGTTCTATGAACAAGAAATGAAGACGAGGAACAAAGGGACTGAGGTTAAACTTTTCAATTGGCAAATTCACTCCTGTAATGTCAAAAGCCAGCAAAGGAATCTTCTATTCACTGTCAAACTGTTTTATCAAGTTACATAGCATTTATTCTGCTGCAGTCTATCAGCAAATGAAAACATCAGTACAGGATCCTGGCATTATCAAAGGACACCAAAACCATTTTCCTGTGGGTGACAAACCCTGATCCTTCTAGTTTAGGGAACTAATGATTTTTTGTTGTTGTTATTGTTTTTACTTTTTTCTGGAACATATCTCTTTTTCCCTTTTCTCTGATTACTGCCTTCATCACTCAAAGCTTTACCAACTTCAGATGACAGCTGGCCAGATGTGCTCCACCCTTCAGTCTTCTGTCATTACACTCAACTCCTCACAAACAGTCTCCTCTTTCCAATTACACATCTACCATATGCATTAACTTTTCTTGATTATTTATTTTTCAAGAATTTAATCTATGTATAAAATATATTCTTACTATACTCACGCACTCATTACTAATAAGCTCCAACTCCTAGATCTCCTATATGAACCAATACTGTCCACCATTTTTAAATAACACATCTTAATCCAAAACTAACTCCCCCCAAATGTCTATTGCTATAAAACCATCAATTAGCATATAGCCAACTTACCAGGGCCCATATTTCTTTAGAAAACTGGCCAGCCCTCCAACAATAGCTGTTAACTACTAATAGCTACCAATAGCTACATAGTGAGAAGTAGGACCTTATGAATAACTCCCTCACATTTGTTGAAAAGCCGTTTGACTTGGTTTTATGCAGGCAATCAGAGCTGTTTGGAGTTTCTGATTTTAACAGCTTTATTTTTTCCAAAAGACATTATTTCACTGAAGTTCTGTAGTTCTTATAACAATACCACCCTTTTCACAATGTTCATTAAAGCTTTGTGGGATAATTCTTTTGTACACTCTATAGAGTTTTCACTTGCATTGGTTTAATAAAAAACTGATTGGCCAGTAGCCAGAGAGGAAGAAGAGGCATGACAATCAGTGTAGGAGAATACTGGGAAGAGAAAATGCAGAGAGCAGACACCAGCCAGACTCCGAGGAGGCAAGATGAGAGTGCTGGGCTAAGGAAGAGGTACCAAGCTACGTGGGTAAACATAGATAAGAATCATGGGTTAATTTAAGTGTTAGACTTAGTAATAAGCCTGAACTACTAGCCCAGCCTTTAGTATAACATTAAGCCTCTGAGTCAATTATTGTATAAGCAGCTCCCAGACCTCAGGTGTGAAAGATTTGTCCCGACCACATGCCAGGCAAGAAAGAGAAACTTCTGAACTATAATGCTTAATTTTAAAATACTTGTGTAGATGATGATTTGATCTCTATAGTTAATACGCACAAACCATGGGAAAGGAGCTTTGAATATCTCCTGAACCTTGAGCATGAACCTGGTAAGTAGTCACTACTGGGCAAAGAATTCCGACTTGAAACATCATTCTGCCTAATAACCATCAGTTCTGTGATTCTGAAGAAGCTCACCTGTTCTCTCTCCTCTTTCTCATTACTAGACTGTAAGTCTTAATAGTTTTCCTGACTCATTTTTCTATTTTTATCCATGTGCTTTTTTATGTGTGTGAGTGTATGTGTGATAGATATGCTTGCCTATGTGTTTATATGTTTTTGTGTGTGTAGTTGCATCGGTGTGCAGATATGCAAGATTGAAAGTTGATGTCTGAGCTCTTTCTCAGTTGTTCAACTTAACTCTTTAGAAGCAAGTTCCCTTGCTTATATGCATAGTCTCACTAGTCAGCTTGTTCTAGAAACACTCTGTTTGGCGTTCTAGAGCTAAAATTACAGATGGGCTGTCATACCTATAAAACTTACATGGACACTTGGAATCTTAATATGTCTTCTTACTTTATTGCTAAGAGCTTTAACTGCTAAGCCATCCACCTTATTTTTGACATCCTTTTCTTGATGAAGACATGAGGTCCATAAGGAAAAATTTGGAATACTAACAGTATTATCCCAAGTTTTATTTTCTTACTTTGTTATGTCTACACTTTGGTAAAGTTAATTCTTTGTAAATAGAAGAATATTATTGATTTAAAGGTTCCATGTATTTAACTTCAAAGGTGGTTACATAATTCAGTCATTGTTCAAAAAATAACAAATACAAATCCCAGATATAGTTTTAGAAAAAGAGGCAAATAATGTGGAAACAAAGCCTCAGCTTTACTGTAGCTTTTGTTTTGATGAGGTGTGGTAAAGGAAAGAAAGAAATAATGTAATAACTAGTACATGAAGTTTCATTAAGTTCTATAATACATGATGTTGCTTTAGGTGATGCAAAGAGAGCACAAAGGACCTCAAGATGATTGAGGAAGGCTGGGAAAGAAAAGACCCATGATAATCTGACACTTGAGAAAGAGCTCTGAACACAATGAAAATGAGAGAACATTTGGTAAAGGATTGCCAGGTAGAAGAAATAACTCATTCAGAAACTAAGAATCAGTTCCAGGTGCTGTTCCTGAAACAGGGAGACATGTAGAACCTTAGGGCTACAGCAAAAAAATGATGAGGTCACAGAGATGGTGGAAACTGGGTCAAGAAAGGACCTTATGGGTTCCTCCATATAGTGACAGGCCAGGAATGCCTAAAGCTATGCAGTAACGATTTAGTTTAGATTCTCAAAGACTATGATGATGCTCTATTAAAAATAAAAGTCAGAGGTAAAAGCAAGGAA
This sequence comes from Sigmodon hispidus, assembly GCA_004025045.1. Classification (NCBI taxonomy): domain Eukaryota; kingdom Metazoa; phylum Chordata; class Mammalia; order Rodentia; family Cricetidae; genus Sigmodon; species Sigmodon hispidus. Next base: position 42,156 of record PVIH01003018.1, on the reverse strand, counting down.
ATCTGTTAGGAATTGTGAATGTAGCTCAGTTAGCAGAGTGTTTACATAGACTAGAGGAAGCCTTGGACTTCCTGCCTACGACATATAGATTCACAGATTACAGAATCCCAGTTCTTTTCATTGGTGGAAGAAGGGAGAACCCCAAGTTCAAATTCAGCTCAAGTTAATACAGTGAGTTTGAGACCACCCTGTGCTGCATGTGATACTTTCTCAAAAAAAAAAAAAGAAAAGAAAGAAAAAGAATGATAATAAGAAAGGGAGGAAAGGATAGAGGAAAGAGGAGAGAAAAATAAATTTAAGAGGAAAGGTTGGAAGAGAAGAGGGGAAGATCAGATTAGATTACAATAAGCCAACTCAAGGATGACCAGAAGTGAAAAGACTGCGAATATCCTTTGAAAAATATAGTTATGTGAATGAGTACATGATAACATGTTTGTTGAGGGTGGAATGCAATAATAAGAAGAAAATGGACTGTATCTGAGAACAAGGTTCAAGAAGCTTTATCACTCAGTCCCCAAGAAGGAGCAACCTGAAAGGGAAGCCACTATTTGCCTGAACTATAGAGGAAGCACAAACTTCAGGTGGATTTTGACTTTAAGGAAGAAAAAAAAAAGAAACTGGGAGGGCTAGGGCTATTTAAAGAAGACTTGGAAGGAAGAGGAATTTTGTTGATCTCAAGCTCTACAGTAACCAACAGAAAAGTGTGAGAAAAGACGGTTGGTAGAAATACATTAAGCCAAGAATGTGGCTGTATGGAACTATCTTGGGTATGAAAATGTGGCATTCCAGGGTTTTACATTCAAAAAGGACAGTAGGAATGGAGGGAATACTAAAATCTGTCCCTGTGGCATCTTGGGAAGACTGTGGTTAGCATATTCTTACAACTTCAGTTCTTGGAAATGCTGAGAATGAGTATTGTGGGCAGATCTTGTTTACAGAGAACTGATTTTGGCCATAGAAATTAATGACCTCATAAGGTATACCTGTTTGAAGCAATGTTCACATGTTTGTGTTAAAATAGGATTGATAACATAGTAGGGGCTGAGGTTTTCCTATAGCATATACAAAGGCATGACACCCTTGCCCCTCCTTCTGTACTGTCATGTCCTCCTGACACCTCATACCGTGACCTTTTGACAATATCTCCACCTATGATCAGGGAGTATGTATTTAATTCATAATGATACACTTCTGATTCATATATGAAATAAGAGAATATACAGTGTTAATTTAAAATATCTAACTTTTAAAATCATAGAATTGTGAAGGAAACTATAAAAGAAGAAAATATGGTTTTTGAAAGACTAAAAAGACATATGGGAAAACTTAATGATATATTAATAAAACATGTTAAAAAGAGTACAAATAAAATAAACCTGGACATTTGCACTGATCATAAAATATTTTGTATGTGAGTTTTATTTTATTGTAAGCATCTAGACAGGGTATTTAATGCATTAGTATTCACACACACACACAGGTATGCCAGAGACATTAGCTCACTCAGTCATTTCAATAGTCCCATGATTTAATTTATTTCTACTTTACCCACAAGTAACTAAAGGCTTAACCGGTCACAGAACTCACAAGAAACAGTAATAACATTTTAGCCTAATGATATTTATCCTGATGCATCACAATCTGTCACATCATCATATGGTAATTATATACCATCCTAATGTCACTTACAAAAATTATATAACGACACTTCTTTGTTGAAAATAATTATTTGACTATCTAAATAAGCAGTTGTTAAGATTTATATGGAAATCACCAATAAAAGTATTATCAATGATGCTCCCAGGAAATGTCCTTCAATAATCTCTACTGAGCATTTGTCATATGGTAAAACTATCTGAGCATTCAGCATTCAGCACAACCCAACTGTCCCAAGTTGACTACACAGTAGTTGTACAAGGTCATCACGCCAGTAACCACAGAAATAAAGCTAAACCTGGTGTCCTAATCCATGGTTTAACAAAATGTGGCATCAGTGGGGAGGGGTCACACAACTATAGTTAAGGAAAGAACTTGAAAACATGACCTCACACCTATATGATCTCTCAGTTGTATGACCTCGCACCTGTATGACCTCTCACCTGTAAAGATGAGGCGGAGAAAATAACCAATCTAAAAATTCTTGAGAAAAAAACCAAGCTTCAAAGAGCAGAAATCAAGCTTATGAAACTAACCAACCGCAAAAGTGTGGAATGCTAAGAGCTGAGTATAGAGAGGAAAGCAGATGGCAGATTGCTCAGGGTCTTCCTCATATTAGACTTTCAGACTTTATTCTGAGCTACTGGGATAAAACAAGTGCAATATTCAGGCTTATGAGTTCACTTTAGGGAAAAACAAAACAAAAACATCACAGAAAATCTAAGCGTTATATAGATATATAATATATAGATGTGCTCATTGGCCTATAATAATTCTACTCTAAATATATTTCTAAAAGATGTACTCAGAGGTAATGCCAATAAGAAAGTTATGCCTCCAGGCAGGAAAGAATGCAGTTCTGTAATTCTGGTAATTCTGATTTTATCTTGTTCTTTCTACCCAGCTGACAGTTTTCTTGCTGCTAAGTGACACAAAATTGTAAATCTCAAATGCAGACATTTGTCGTTCCCAGTCAGCAGAAAGCTTTCAGCTCTGAATGGCAGGATAGCTCCTTTACCACACTTATCAGGTGTTCTCTGGAGTGATCTGGATGTGGAAGTGTGGAAATGTTTGCATCCTGCAAAGGGGTGAAATGTTCACGCTCATTCTCATGCTGATTTGCCTCACACAGAACAACAGACCAAATGTTTCTCTCTGCCTCGGGCACTGCCAGGGTGAGTTTTCTCACTGATAGAATATGGCACATTTTTAAAGTTAGTTATTGTCCAAATAAAAAGCATTAACCCAGGGCTAGAAATATATTTTAGTTGTTGAGAATACGTTCAATATTCACAAGATCTGGAATTTATCTCTTAGCGCTATGTAAAGCAAAAGAAAATTAGAAATGTGTGTGTGTGTGTGTGTGTGTGTGAGAGAGAGAGAGAGAGAGAGAGAGAGAGAGAGAGAGAGAGAGAGAGAGAGAGTGACTTATATGTATGTAACAGAAATTAATGATAAACTAGACCATGGATTTGAAATAGAGCAAAGAAAGGAACAAATAATGTAGCATAATTTCAAGAAATAAAAAATTAAAAACTAAAATACATTCTTTGGAATCTGTACATGCTTTTGACAGAAAGTTTTTTATTTATGAAGTAAATTCAGTATGTTCACACTAAATGAATGCTGTAGAGCTTGGCACATCGCCACCATAGAGAATGAGCAGATGAGAGTTTGTGAGTCAGCCCCATCCAGGAGAGGCACCAGAACACTGGAGAACACATCTACATTAAAGGGCTACAGCTCCTGCTTTTACTTATATGGTTCTTTCCTTTACTTGGTGATAAATCTGGCTTCATAAAATCAAGAGAACAGGAATGCACGGTTGAAGGTTGCAAATAAAACAAATAATAAAAAATACTGAACAAGTTAATGTTTCCCCAATGTCATTGAGTCTTTTCATGGTCATGTGCCCAGATGATCAGAAACATTTACATGAATAATGCAGACCTAGGGCATTAATGGGAATAACTGCTATGTTTCTTCCCCCTCCTTTTCTTTTCTTTTTTTTTTTATTGTTTGTTGTTCTTTGAGACAGCCTATTAGTATGTAGCTCTAGTAATTGCTCCTTTATAATTAAAAATTAAAAATCCTTTCCATGAAGCACTTAAGAAACTGCCTTCTTTGAGAAAAAGATCCCAAAGAGAAACATAAACATAGATCAAAAAGTACATAAAATAGAAAAATATTTTTTTCTGAGTTTTATATTTAACTTTGGTAAATAGGTATGTATCTTAAGAAGGAGTTCCAGGCTGAATGTTTGGTCTTAGATGAGTGATTCTCACTAGTCACCAAGAATACAGTGAAAATGTAGCTTTTATAGAATAGCAGTTTGAAAGAGCACCAAATTATTTGCCTTCCCAACTCAAGATGTTGCTCAAGAGGATGAGACACAGGCAGTGTTAATCCTGGAAAATCCACTGGGTACAAGCCAATTAAAATCTGCTCTTCTCAGAGGTGAAGAATATAAGACCAGAGGAATGAAGCTGCAAATGTTTTGTAGTTCAAGAACACTTTCACTAACATGATCATAAAAATGACTAAATACTAAGGGAAGTAGAACTAGAAGAGAAAAATTTGACAATCTCTATGAACATATAGTCATTTTGAGAACCAATGACCCTTAATTTCTTTGTAGATTGCTAAGACCACTTAATGCTCAAAGTATCATAATATATGTGGTTGCTTTTATTCTAAGTATGCTGTAATGAACTCATTCAAAACTGTGTTGTAGTATGTGTACAAAAATGAGAAGTATGTTTGGTTGTGAGCCTAGCCTTTAACGACTAAGCCATCTCTCCAGCCCAAAATATAGGTTTTGCTTGTATGTGGAGACTGGGAATCGAACCTGAGTGTTTTGGAGAACAGCTAGTGTCCTTAACAACTGAGCCATTTCACTAGTGCTTGAGGGAGAAGAGAGAATGACTGGGAGGGGTGGGCAGAGGAAGGGAGTTTGAACAAGGGGATACATGGATAAAAAATACGACTTTACTCATAATAAAAATATTTTTAAAAGAAAGAAATGACAGTTCAATAGCTATTTCTCATGTCAATAAAGAAAATTTAAATTTACTTCTCATCAAAAAATGAGAAGTAAAACACAGAGCTTGGAGCATGTAATAAGGCACACACCGAGAAGAGATAAGATTACATTCTGTTTTATGAACAATAGATTTTTAAAAGATGAATTAAAGAATGTGCATTCAGGATTCTCATTCTATCTCATATCCTATATAGTGTCAGAGTACTATCTGTCTAGCAGGTAAATAAGATGCACTGTTATTCTATCATTAAAATGTTTGAAATCTGAATCAACATAACTTAATAAGTTTTGCACAATTGGGAGAAAAAAATATAAACTTTTCATTGTCTACTTCAGAATGTCCAAGCCAAAACAAAATTCAAGCATTCTTTTCTCTTAAGAGTTATTTGCAGCATCTTTTGTTAACAAAAGGAATATGGCCTGGTGTTTCCCATGTAAATTTCTCATGTGAAAGAATCATCTGGTAATAGAATTCCAAGTTATTTGGAATCAAAAAAGCAGACACTAAGAATATAACAAACTATCTGAATTGTAAATGGTTGAATTTGACCCACCATTACAGCTGGTGAAGCACATTTTTGATCATACAATATCCATTTAATGAACTTCATTTTCCTTCTTTGATAAAATTTCCAATTATTAGCATTTTTACTTGGTTTGTTCATCTATTAATATAGATATAACAGCATAAAACAATGTATGTGCTATAAAAGCTTTGCACCACTCAAAACATACCATGACTTGCAAATTGTCATTGGGCAATGTAAGTTGTAGAAATTAACATTGCCTTTCTTTTAAAATCATATCATCATCTATCCTAAATTGAAAATCTCTCTGCAATATGACTCTTGGTTTTGAAACAGTGTGCAACATTCTATTCCCGAGAGTGTTGGTGTAGCAGGAAGCAGATTTCTCTCTTAATTACCAAAACTGATGAAACACCTAGAATGTTTACCTTTTGGGCTCACAGACATCACTGAACAAAAATCCATTGGAATTTGTATTAGATTCCTACTAGAGAAAATTTTCAGATTAAGACAGTGAAAGAAAAAAATAAAAACAGAGCTCTCTGTCAAGCTGGGTTGAAGAGTAGAATTTAAAGCTAAAAAGAAAGTAGTTGAAATCTGTATTGGAAATATTAGACAGATAAATGGATCAGTAAATAGGGCTGCAGAGAGGGGGGATACACAACTGTGTATTATGCATGAAAAAAGAGGAAGAGAGGGATTAAGAAGAGAGAATCTGAAGACAGAGGAAAAATAGAAGTCTGAATGTACACACACACACACACAAAAAAAAAAAAAAAATAAGATGCAATTGATGTGGGATGTCTTTGGGTGCACTGTGAATACCATTAGATAATAAAGGAACTGTTTGGCCTATGGCAGAGCAGCTTAGAAGCAGGTGGGAAGTTCAAGCATAGATACAGGGGAAGGAGGGCGGAGTCAGGAGATGTGCAATATGTAATTAAGTACAGGTAAGCCTCGAGCCATGTGTTAAGACAGATTAATAGAAATGGATTATTTTTGAGAGCTAGCTAACAATAAGCCTGAGCCATAGGGCAAAGAGCATATATTAATATTAGCCTTTGTGTGATTATTTGGGACCAAGTGAGGCAGCAAGTCTGAAACTAAGGCTATGCCAGGTTGTAGGCAGAAGAGATTAATTTGGATTCTGGGGCTAAGTTGAAATTCCATAAAACATAAATATAAAGTGAATATTTTAATGTTTAAGAGGCTACATGGATAAAAACATGACTTTATTCATAATAAAAGAGAAAAAAAGAAGCATTTTAAAAACGAGAAAAATTGTTTTAAAACTGTAGAACGTATTAATTAAGTATAAAATAATGTAGCATAATATTCAGGGAAAAATCATGGAAATAAACTCTGTGAGCTTCTGTACAAGATATGGGAACCGCTGCAATATTGTTTGAAGGTAAATAGAGGGTGATAAAATCAGAGGTTAACATTTGAATACTGGCTATTGAGACACAGTTTCAAAGGCAATTGTGAAAATAAAATGCAATCCTAAAAAGTATTAAACAAGAAGCAAGTAATAAAATAGAAAAATAAGAGAGACAGTTAAAATAAGACTCAACTGAATGCTGTCTATTAGAAATTCACTTTAAGTTGAAAGGCTGGAAATCAAATACAAGAATAGATAAACCACATTATCATTACTAAGCTATAAGAAGTGACATGTGATACTATAAGAGAGGCAGACCTCTATGAGGATGTAGCAATCTTGCATAAAACTAATAGTAAATTAGTGTGAAATTCTATGAAAACCCTTAGCATTGATAGGAGAGATGGAGAAGTCTAAACTTTGGTTGAGTGTGTCCAGAACCATCTCTAAGAACTACCAACATAAGCAACCACAAAAATCAATGGAGTTGTTGAACACTAATTATGACCGTAACAACAAACACCACTAACTGACTTTGACCTAATTGCCACTGTAGAACATTTAAACAAATAACAGCAGAAAGCATATTTTTATTATATTACTAATATATTTATATATATTTATTAATATTCTGTACTTATTAGCATAGAATTATCTCTAAGTATATTAAGGGTGAGAAAATAAATTTAAATATACTGGAGTAAGGCATAACATTTATTTATTAAATCATCTTTAACATTGAAAGATGATTGAAAATACAATACTGTTACAAAAAAAGTACTAAGGAAAAATAAGCACTTAATTTCAAGTACATTTTAAGTTATTTAAGTATGGATTGCTTGAAAATAAAGTTCAGATAAAAAAATACACTCAAAGGATAATGAAAATATTGTTATCCATACTTAAGGTATTGGTAGTTGAATGCTTGCACTTAAAGGACTCTCAAGATTTCAAGTATAATAAATTTCCTTTGTAAAAGAATTATTCTAATTATGTAATGTATTCATAACATTATTATCCATTATATTGGGCAGAGATCTTAGTGTGGAAACTAGGAAATTAAATTATGAAAATGTTCATTCACAATTAATATATTATTAAGCTCACATTAAATCTAGTGTTTTAAAGCTTGGAAATTAGTGTTCCTATTGATTGAGTTATTTATAATCCTACTCATTTTGAGCTTGCAAAATTATAGTATATAAAGACTATTTAAGTATCTAGGAGGCAGCCCTAAAGAAGTCATGAAATACAAGGGCCAGGTCTCATGTTACCCACAGGATGCCCATCAGCCTTCTAAACTCCTAGAGGGCTTAGAAAAGGTTTACATCATAGACTACATTGACATTCTAATGAGTCATCTCCTGTTTAAATTATGGCACAAGGTACTTAATAGTGGTTTTCTCTTAAATATGACCTGTCTCTATCTCAAACTACATGCTGCTATATATGTCACTATCTCAAACTATGTTTAAGCAGAGAGAGTGATAGCATAAATACTCATTAAGAGTTTGGGTTCCATGGAGACAGCTCAACCAGTAAAGTGCTTGCTATGTAAAGGATGACTTGAACTCATTGCTTAGTGCTCACATAAAGACACTAAAGTATTTCCCTATTTAGAGGAGATTTATTTTCCTTTTCCATACCCTCCACTGTACTTCTTTACTTCTCTTTTGCCGCTTTCCCCCATGTTCCTCCCACCCCACCCCTATTCACACCTCAAATGGGGTAAGGCCTCCCTTGAGTAGTCAATACAGGCTAGCATACCAAGTTAAGACATAGCCCATCCCTTCCTCCCTGGGCTCTAAAATGCCAGTTTATGTATCTGAGATAATTCCTGGTCCCATAGCCAGTAACCCCACAAACAGCTTGATCTTTGCAACTGTCACTCTCATTCAGCGGGCCTAGTTTGGTCCCATGCATGCTCTCCAGCTGTCAATGCAGAGTTAGTGAGCTCTCATTAGTTCAAGGCAGCTCTCCGTGTGGTTTTTCATTGTGCTCTTGACCCTCCCAAGCCCAGCTTGCTCCTCTAGTCGCTCCTCCCTTTATTCAGCAGAACTGTAGGAGTTCAGCCAAGTGCTTACTGTGGGTGAAGACACTAAATTTCATGGAGCATGCTGGAGAACAAGAGACAAGAAGATCTCTAGGATTCACTTTCCAACCATTCTTTCCTAATCAGCGATCTCCAGGTTTCAGTGAAAAACGCTGTCTAAAAAAGTCAGAGTGTTTAATAATGAAGAACTCCTTTGGTTGATCTCTGGCCTAAGAATGAACACACACACACACACTCACACAAGCATGCATATTCGCTTGCACATACACTCTGATAACATACACAAACATTTTGGACTATGGTATACAGGTTATATATAAATTTAAATTCTGCTGTTATTATATATTAGCTGTGTAATTTAAACAAGTTATTTATCTCCCTGGGCTTCAGCTTTTTCATTTGCTTGTGAAAATAACTTGACAAACTTCTGGCTGCAGGAGCACTTAATACTATCAATACTTTTCATGCTAAGAATAGCATGTGGCTCCATGGTAAACATGGTATATTTGATAAACATTGCATGCTGGTACCTAAAATCTTCAAAAGGTTTTTATTGTCTTCAATACAAACTCTTGATGCTTACTTTGAAAATAGCAGTTTATTTTTGCAGCCATATCTCTATTTACCTATGCTGCTTGTTAGTGCCTAAGATCAACAGTTTTCTATTGTCTTCAATATAAAGTCCTTAATTGGATTTTCAAACTACCAGTTTATCTTTCCACATCTGTTTACCAAAGCTACATGATCTTAAGTTTCTCAAAAAAAAAAAAAAAAAAAACCTTGCATGCAATTTTGCAATTTTGCTTAAGAAATATCCTCTTGTGCCCAAGAATGTGAAAATACATGGTCCAAGGACCACATACTACTACTCTTTAATCAAACAAAAAAATCTTCTATCAATAAAATGAGTCTAATGACATTTTGCTATACTCATAGATCAGTGCCTTGCTCAGCCACTATCAGAGAAGCCTCCTCCTGCATGCAGCAGATAGGAACAAATACTGAAATCCACAGCATGGCATCATTCAGTGAATGAGAGTCCTTGAAATACCCAGCCCTAAATGGGATAGCAAAAACAAGAGCCAGTGGTTTATTACAATGAAACAGGTTTTACAGATACAACAGAATACTTGTACCTAACTCATAGCAATTGTGAGGACATACACAAGACTTGTCAAACAAAAATTCCAGCATGGATCAGGAATAGTCAGAAAATCCTGTTTCTGGCTCAAAATCTACTGAGGATTGAAAGAATTTTTTCTTTACATGTGCAACCCTGGGAAGGTAGGCCACAATCCAGAGTAAGCACCACAAAGAATTCAAGCAACACAAACAGGGTTCACTGGACTCTTCTCTTTTTTTATTTTTATTTTTTTGAAAAAAGACATGAAATGAGTGAGGATATATGGGTGAATGTGGTAGTGAATAGGGCATAAATAAATAAATAAATTGCATTAAATTCTACTTTATATACCTATTTCAACTACTTAGATATTACTACTAAGCTAAATCTACAGTTTTCTTCTTTCTGACTTTCTTCAGAATACATGAGGCCATGTGACAATTTTTTCTCAGAGTTACAAGAAATTGGACATCAGGTAATTGTCCATCAACATCCCTAAGAATTTTCCCTTCCCTGTTCAAAAGATTAGTGATGGAAATAAAGGAAGGTTCTTAGTCTACATTCACAAAGATGGTCTACTTCCAGTATTTCTGGCTGACTCAAATGACTATGAAATGGAGATAAAATATACATCTTTGGTATGAGAAGCCATTTAGCAAGTGTAAAATGACTAAAGTGTGTGTATGGAGAGGAGCAGCATCCAGAAAACAATTAATAACTTAGGGCCACACAGTGGAAAATGTTGATCAAGATGGAGCAAGAGGTAATCAGTCCAAGACAGCTGTGTTAGTTTGAATACAAATGACCCCATAAACTCACAGGGAGTAGCATGCTAAGAGGTGCAGTTTTGTTAGAGTAGGTATGGACTTGTTAGAGAAATTATGTTACTTATGAGGGCAGGCTTTAAGGTTCCTTTTGCTCAAGATACTGCCCAGTGTCTCAGGCAACTTCCAGTCACCAACAAGATATAGTACTCCTAGCTACTTGTTAAGCACCTTGTCTGCTTGTAAGCGATCATGCTCCCAGCCATGAGGATAATGGATTGAACTCTGAAAATGCATGACACCTTTATCAAATGTTTTCCTTTTTAAGAGTTGCCATGGTTATCATGTCTCTCCACAGCAATAAAAACTCTAAGACAACAACCATCCCTACACTTCAAGGACATCTCCAGAATTAGCTTGTAATAGCATCTTTCCACAATTGAGCCAAAAGAAACTGTCGTTTTGTTTAAAGGTCTGGCCACAGGGAGTTTAATTATGTTCCAGTAAGTAAATGAGCAGCATAAATGGGCATTTTTTGTAAGTGGGGGATCGTAAGAGTGGGTATGTATCTGAGAGGTCAAATAACTAAGTTTGATGGAATGCATGATGTAAAATCACCAAATAATAAAAATATAAATAATAATAATAAAAATAAATATTTGTCTGGATTATCTTTTTCTTTAAGAAATATTTATAGTATAATTTACAAGAAAATATTTATAGGATGAATGTTGTATAGCACTTTGTTTAATTTTCAGCCTGAAATGTTTATATTTGTATGACATAAAATGACACAACAAAGTAAATTATCACTTAAAGATTTATTAAAGGTAAAAAGGTAGATTACGATCAAAATATTTTTAAAGATAAATGGCAACTAATTATCCTGAGTATATTTAATCCTATAAAATTAAGCCTGAAATTCTGCCAATTTGGAATTTTTCTATCTTAAATTTAATAAGATATGTTGAATTTTAGAATTGTAGTTACATATAGCAGTCAGGAAAAGAGAAGACAGGAATCACACAGCACTGTGTGGTCATTGAGTGATTACAACTAAGCAAAACAGAACAAAATCCAATCTTGTCTAGGTGATGATTAGCTAATGAGTCCTCTGATCTCTTATATCTTGAAGAATTTTTTATTGCTAACAACTTGAGGCTGTGGGTAATACCACTTACCTGATGTTTCTCTTAACCCTAAAAATAACAACAGCATAACAAAAATGAACAATAATAATCAATTTTACCACAAAAGGAATACTTCACAATAAGTCTCTTATGTTTTTAAAGACTGTACTAGTTTTGCTGGTGTGGTCTATTAACATATGAATTCTTCTTGGAATAGCTTCAGCAATTGAAATTGCAGTCACTGATGTGAGAAGTGACTCCAAGCATGAATAAGAGTCTGCATAGTACAAAGATAGTGAATAGTGCAATACACTCTGGTGTAAATGTGAAGACAGCTGATTCACTTTGAATGGGAATGGTGTTTAGAAATATTGAGTAAATCATTAGCTGATTTTTCTTCATATCTCTGGATAAATATTTTATAGTATCTACTGATCTTTCCTGACTGTTCACTTAATATTTGTGATAAAACATGTTCCCAATAGCTAGCTCTTGAAAGAATATTGACACTCTAGAAAAAAGGAAGAAAGGGAGAGATGAATGGAAGGAGGTAAGGAAAAAAGAGAGCTTGTGTGACAGAGAATGTTCTATTTTAGTATATTTCTTATATATTCTATAGACAATGTTTAAGTTGGTCTTATAATATCAGAGTTAAAAAATTTGATACTACAGAAAATTCTGTCAAAAATCATAGTATGTGATGGAACAGGTATTTACTGATATTTGTTTATTGTATTGAAGTTTGAAATTTATCTTATAATTTCAAGCCATAAGATATTGACAGTATATCTATGATAATGACTCAACTAAATGTGAAATGGGTGGGTAACTTTTTTCAGTACAATTGTCAAAGATACTTAGAATCACTAAAATATTTGCTTCAACAATAGACAAATATTGGTAATTAGGCAACAATTGAAGGCTTTGCAAAACTGTGAAATAGACATTTTTGAAAATCCATTTTGTTCCATCCTGTCTCCTCTGCAAGTTGTCAAAATATATCACATCTTGAGAGAACATCCATGTCATACATATTCCCTCTTTCACATGTGACACTCAAATTCATACACCTACCTATTCAATTTGTATAAAGAATTATCTTCACTGCCTGTCAACCAGTAGCCTATTAAGATATCTATCAATGGATCAAACTATACATGTGGATTTATAGGTGTAATTATAGACTTTAAAGCCACAATTCTAGAGAAATATCTGAGACCAGAAACCTAGTCACTCATAAATTTAAGAATATATTATTCATAACATGCTCTTGCAGTCAGTGAACACATACACTACTTTGAGTCTATGCATATTCTGATATTATTCTAGATTAAAAAGCATCTGTGATATCCCTGAGCCAGAATTCTTGAGTAATTTCCCCAACACACTGTATCATATCTGCTGGTAATAATTGATATTTCAAAATTCAACTACAATAATTGTATACTGGAATAAATGGAGTGGTGGTAATCATCAGATTGAATATTTTTAAGCTGTATTTTGAGGTTTCAGGCTAAATAAAAAATAAGAATGCTTTTAAAATTGCACACTATAGTTAAAACTTACGCATTTAAATTCTTGGAGTTCTGGTTCAGTGTCAATACAGTATACTGGGATTTTCTGAATACATATCCTTGGATTTCTATCACAAACATGAGCATTGCACACAATGGAGGACTACTTGCCATACCAGGGACTCGTCACTAATAAGTTAGTGATTGCTCAAACATCTCCGCATGGTATAATTCAAAAGTGATAGCTCCTATGTTCTAAATTGCCAAGCACAGACTGGCACAATCCTAATTCTACTCTATGCTCCTAGGTGTAATCAAGAATATTACAAATGTAAAATTCCATTATTTCCCAGATTCAGTAAAGAATCAGTAAATTGCTTTGGCAGGGTGATAATGTAATATATTAATATGATCTTTAAATGTTCAGTTTTAGATTGTATAAACCACTTTCCTATGAATTAACACCTTAATTGTTAAAACAGCCATATAATCCAAGTATATGGCATTGTTTAGATTATAAAATTAAGAAAATATTATCTGAAAGGGACTTGCATACAGGGTATTTAGTAATTCTCATTTCCATCCCTGAATTTCCTTGATATTATACTAGTTGCTCATCTCTAGCTCTGCAATAGTGCCTATGCAAAAAAACTAAATTAACATTGTCAATTTAAACTACAATAACATTACTATGTTATTGTAGATATCCCCACCACTACTACCATGTTCAAAAACAAGCTCTTCATGTCCTTGTCACTTGTGAGTTAGATAAGATTGCCTCCTCAGAGCAGCTAGCTGTTCTTCTACTACCCAACTGTCATCAGGAGAACTGCAGATCCTCAGAATCAGCATGTCTCACTTTGAGATTCAATAAGAAAAAAAAAGTAATATAAAATAAAACCAACTGGCCTAAATGGCAGACTGAACTCAAAATAGCCATCAGAATTATATAACCAGCCAAATGCACTTCCTTTTCACACTGAGACATGATTTCTTCAATACAAAACCCAAAGTGCATACATCAGCAGGAAAGGAAAGCTGAAACAAGCCTTTTTCAGTCATTACCCAGTGCAATTGAGCGACCCTGGTTTGCTTGTTCTTACCTTCTCATAACTGTTATAATCAATCTTAAAATAACTTTCTGTGACAATTTCTAAGATATTTTAAAATTCTGCCTCACTTGTTTGAATATGGAATCAACTATTTCAAGTGCACACAAGTACTCAATATTGTATCACAAAAAAGTGAGACTAATTTGTGAGAAACTATCAAAGGAAGCACATACTTTCATGTGGTGATGTTCCAGGCTGATTTTATTAAATACAAAATATATCACTATATCTTCCCATTAAGAGTAGATAAAGGAACTGTTAAGATATATGTAAGATATCCTTTCGAGATTTTTTCACTTCTCATTATTTTCAAAAATGAAAGTCACAGTTCCATTTGTAATGCAAGTCATGTCTCATCACATCATTCTTGTTTGAAGACAGGTGTTCCAGGTGGAAGACCCACCAAAATGATCATTTCCTCTGTGTAATTACTTGCATAATTGATGTAACACATGCATACAATTCAACACAATGACAGTAGAAGAAACTTACAGTTAGATGAACATTGCAACTGTATTACCAGCATTCACAAAGCAATGGCATTCAAATGTTCATCCTAAGAGCACAGCAGATGAATTCAAAGTAGCAGCTATCAAAATATATATTGTGTGTGCATGCACAATAGAGAACAGCCTAAGACACTTCTCAGAAACATTGGAAGAATGTGAAGCTAAATGTTGTCCTCGATTAGCCAAACTCATGAACCATTTCAGTTCTCAACCCAGTATATTTAGGGCAGAAGTAATGCATAATTGTGTTTAGAGTGTTCCCTGTGTTTGAGGGAAAATCAGGTACAATAAGGGATAAAATTTAAGCTCTTTCATTTAAAAGGTGTTGTCATGTTTTAAGTTCAAAAAATATGTATAATAATCATCTACATCTATACAAATTTTAATTCCAAAGTGTATTCAACAATATTTCTTTAAAACAATTCTATGAGTTTGGGCAGCATGATGGTTTTAAAATAAATGTCCCCCAAAGGCTGTGGCACTATTAAGAGGTGTGGTCTTGTTGGAGGAAGTGTGTCACTCTGGGGGCAGGCTTTGAGGTCTCTTTTGCTCAAGCTTTTCTCAATATGACTTTCAGTCGACTTCCTGTCTCAAATATTTGTCCAGTATTCCACTATGATGATAATGAAATAAATCTCTGAAACTGTAATCTCCTACTTCAAGTAAATATTTTTCTTTTAAGGGTCACCATAGCCATGATGTATTTTCACAGCAATAATAACCCTAAAATGAGCAGCAAAGTTATAAATCCCCTGTGTCACATGATCAATCATATTCTCATGATTGATCCTTACAATAATTTCCAAGGTCTCACAATATCTACTTGGCTTCACATGAGGAAAAACTATTATCAGTTTGAAAGTGATTACATTTAACATTCCTTCTCTTGAAGCCGAAGCACTTTATCTCACACTTTTAAATAATATTCATTTCTTCTGCATTTATTATCTATGCTATAAACTGTTCTAATACTGGATGAAAGACTCTCTATTGTTCTCAGTGTACACATAGTTGCCTTTATAAGTATAGTAGAACTGAAGTTCTCATAAAGATATAATACAACTCATCAAGCAGGAATTTGTGCACTGTTATTTCTAATGCTTACATCAAGAGCTGAAGATATAGAAAGCCTATGGTTCCACTTTCTGTAGTTATAAGATAGCTTAAAGGGTTAGAGAAAGAATGAGTATAATAAAGCAAAATTACAAGGACTTGGCCAAATTCATCACAGATGAGACCAACTTTGAGAGATTAGTTAATTCTACCTGCAGAAAGTGATGCTCACATTAAATTGTGATTGATTTGGGGACACAGCTGAGATTTCATGGTTACAATTTCTCTGTCAGTGATGAAAGAAACTATCTTGCAAGAGATGCTCTGGTCCTGTGGTTCATTCAATTGTCTGGCCCCATCTTACTCAATGTTCACTGGGTCGTTGGTATAGACAATGACTTAGAGATTATCACTGGGGTTGACACTGTCAAGATTAGCTGTTCACTACATTTTAGAGATTTATGCATTTATGTAATGATCTCTGTTATATTATTGTTTGTATAACAATAAATAATTTTACAAGAAAAGGCCATACATGTGAAAGAATGTAGGTAGACATGAGAGATATTGTAGGGAGAAAGGGAGAGATAAAAATTATGTTAAAATTCTTGTGTGTGAAATCTTCAAAAAATTAAAATTATAGATTAACAAAACAAAGATCTAGGAAGGAAACATGAATAACATACAGAAGAGACTTAAAATATCTACTCTGAATAGCTAAAGAAGTTCATCTTAGTTGAAGCTTAATATGTTCAATATCCTACAGTGAATTGAATTTGGTTTGAATTATATTTCAAAAGGTCTTCAGCATTACGTTTTATCCCAAAGGTCATGAAAAGTTGTAGAAATGTTTCCAGTAGATGCATTATACAATATTTACTCTTAAAAGTAGCACTTTTTAGTCAATTGAAAGACAAACAGGGAAGAGTTGTGTAATACAGTTATGAATCTATTGCAGAAATATAAATGAAAGAAAACTGAATTTATTTTGTAATAGGATGGTATGAAGATCAAGTAGTGAAAAGATTCAAGACACATTCAAGTAGGATAATGAGGACTTGATTGTTGGCTATGGAGACTGAAATAAGAGGAAAACAAGGATCTCTCTTAGATTTCTGACATTAACAGAAAGCAAGGGTAAAGGGGAAGACAGAGAGGAAAAATGAAAATGCTAGCTTGAAGGCATGCCATATCTTTGTGGAGATATGGTACAATCTCGAAACTTGGAACTATTGAAATAATTGCACATGTCTAAGCATGGGATGTACTCAACAATGACTGGGTCAAGTATACAATGTTAAAAAATAATGTATTAATAATAAACTAAAAAGTGAGAACATTTCAAATTTAATCTAATATTCTTACATACACTGAAGTTTTATGAAGCTAGAGAGATGGCTCAGCAGTTGAGAGCTCTGGCTGCTCTTCCAGAGGATCTTGGTTCAAGTCACAGTACACAATTGTCTGTAATTACAGTTCCAGGGACCCTATGTCTTCTTCCCGCCTCAGAATCAATCAGCCCACAATATGACACACAAACATTCATTCAGACCAACACCCAGGCAAAGGAAATGATATATTTAATTAAAGATATTGTTTCAAAAGTGGCAGCCATTTGGATTGTATAAATCTGTGGCTCACTGATCAAAGATTATTCACAAAGTAAGTTATATTAATCCAAACATACAGATATAAAAATCAGCACATACCTTGGTCATCTAATAATCTTCTTGTTCTAGCATGTTCTCCAAAATAACACCCATAAAAATCTTAATTTAGAATCTATTAAAATGCACATCCAAAACATACTGTATGATACTGAAGCCAGTTCTCTTACAATATAATTACTTTAAAATTTAACTTAAGGCTCTTTACTTAACCTTAAGTACAGTTGTGCATGACTGAATAATCAAGTTAATTAATATTTCTAAAACCATATCAGTCAATCAACTCAGTGATTCCAATAGCATAAATGAGTATTTTCAACAGAGATAGTTTTATTAGTTTAGAATCTAGAACCCTGCAGTAACATAACTGATAGGGGACACCTAGTGGTCTTGAGCAGAATAAATGCTTGCTGCAAAAAATGGAGACTTCCCCACACATGAAAAATGCTAGTGTTAGAAGATATACTAGCTGGACAATGATGTAATAAAAAAATCTTATGCTTATGAATATTATAAACATAAAACAAAATATTTCAAAAAATATTATGACTCCATCATTTAAATTTAAGTATGCTGCTAATATGTCTAAGCTCAATAAATCATTTATATATGACTTCCTCTAGACTGAATGAAAAGCAAAGGACATTTAGTATAAACAACTAAATGCAATAATTTTATAGACTTCATTCTATACCAAACTCCTAAAAATAAAAATCATAAACACAATTGACATTAAATAATAAAACACTACAAAATATACTTTTAGACTTGTATCCATCACTACACATATTTTAAGAACAAAAATATTGACTAATATGTGTCCTTTGGCTATTCAAAATGGAATCCTGCCTGGCAAAATTGCACAGACAACACTACAAATCAGGGGTAAAGCTTTCCCTTTAATATTAGCATGACCTCTCTCTTAAGCAGCCTCCTTCTTCCCAAACTCTGCCAAAGTAATAAGATACAAAATTCCTGCCTCCGTTGTCTTGCTGGTACCAAGTTTAGTTCAGTACTAACAGGAATTCTAGTCTATGCTTTCAACTTCTCTCAGGAGATGTGCAGTTGCTCTGCTAGGCAGCCTATGTACTGTATCTTCATTGTGATTCTGTACTACATGAGTCCACTAGTATAGTCTGATCCAGAATCTAGCTTCAAACACAGTTCAGGCATCTTATAAATCTTCTTTGTGTGCAGTAGGAACAACTGTTTCCTTCACTTTTCATCATCACTTACCATATCATCTATGATTATGTACTCACATGTCTGCTTTTCCTACAAAACTGTATCTGCCATGTGTTATTAACTACTATCCATTTATAAGTAAATACGACCTTAATATATTTCAGCATAAAAGATGAATATCTTTATACATTTAATGGGTTACCACCTAAATTATTATGTGGCTAACAGATATCATACTCTCATAATATTTTGTGTTTCATCCTAGTACACAAGGAGACTCAAGGGCAAAATGGACAGTGACTCATACATTTAAATGTTCATGTCTAGAAAAGGCAAGGACAGCACATATAACTATCATGAACTGAAATATTCATAGCCAATAGAATACATCAGCATAACAGTACTGGCTATTACAACTGAGTGCATTCAGATAGAATACATTCTGAAAAAATGACTTAATCATTTTTCAAAGGACAAAGAAAATAGTTAATTTTCCCACCTGAGGTACTGAACATGCAACCTTATTATAATGGGGTGAATAACTATTTTCAAGTATAGTAAAAGTCAAAATAAGCAAATGTTGGTGCAAAGAAGAAGTGATAATGTTGAAATGAGTGCAGTGTACTGGAGAGCCTTGAAGGCACATCAAATAAATGCGGAGTGGATGTGATAGGTAAGAGTGAGCCTCCCTACACTCTAGTAGAGGGCAGGTTTGCACAAACACTTTAGGTGCTTATGACAAGACTTAAAATTTTATGTCTATTCTGAAAACTAAAGTGCTTAAAATATATTAAAATTTTTAACAGCCAGATAATATATACCAAACAACATGCTAAAATTAACAGAAATCAGAAACAAAAATTAACAAAAACCAGACACCAAATTGTGTTTTAGTTGCCTATAAGACTGTCACCTTAACAACACTCTGTTACCCTTCATAAATTGTAGACAAATTTCTTTATAAATCACAATCTAATATTGATTAGTAGAAAAGCATGGTAACATGGACAGAAGTTATGTATCTGCAATTGCCATGCTTAAGATATTTGAAGTTACAAGCCTTCCTTCCTGCCTCAAAGTGAATTAACTCAATTGTATTATGCCTAAAATCCACACAAAAGAAGTTGAGGAGATAGGAAATGATTACCAATTAAAATATGCTGTATACCAGAAAGCTATGGCTACCATATAATCATGCATTTCACTACATCCTTTACATGATCCAGAAAGGAATGTCCAGTTTAGTTGAAATACTGAACCCTGCAATTGGATAACCCCTACAAAAGAGAATCATTTTCTTCAAATGATATTTTTTTATTCCATTATTTTTATGTTGGGATCATACTACATTGCTTATGCTGGCCTGTCTCAGTCTTCTCCCACATAGCTCTGGAACTGTATTCAGATAACCATACACAAAGTGATGTTTATGCTTCCAATTAATATTTTTATGAGACTCGAAAATAGTTTAAGGATCATCTTCTTTGGACCAAAAGACTGAGGTCAACAATAGGACACTTGAGGTTTTAAGAATCCTTCACTTTTATGCAGTGAATAATCCCCTGTTTGCTAAGCTTTTAATCTGGTCTTTATCTCTTTAGCGGTTTGTGATCATCACAAATTGTTAATAATGTTCCATTTAATTTTTAGATTTTCTTCACCATATGTGTCTTTTTGGAGGGTCATGCAGAATTGTTTCCCCTGTCATAGATCATAAAACATTGATCAGGCATAGAACTCTGGCATACTTGAAAGGCAACTGGAAGAAAAGTAATATTGCTTTATTAGGGGAATGACTTCTAAAAACACATTTAAATGCAAGAGTACGAAAAATACATTTGCTCAAAATATTACTGAAAATTTTTTCTAGGCTAATTTTTCTAAATTTTTCAGATTTTCATATCATTGACTATGTATTGTTTGAACCTAGTGTCAAAGAGCTAAATCAATGATTTTTTTCTTTTTTGATTTTTTTTTGAAAAGCAATGTCAGACTTTATATATAAAAGCAAAACATCCAGGATAGCTAAAAAAGAAAATGCAAAAAAACAAAAAACAAAAAAACCCATACAGTAATAAAACTTTTCTTTTCTCTAAAATACATGAAACAAAAAATAAACAATTGACTTATATCCTCATCAACGGTTTTCTTCGACACATTCACTTGTAGCATTGATGGAACACCTCAGGTTAATGTTAAACTTCCTTCATCTCATTCATAATATTTCTCTAATTTATCTGGCTTCGAAGAGCCTTGTATTTTAGTTGAACTAATCAAGACTGGAGGTAGAAAAAAAATGCACCACCAAAGATGAACATAGTTCCCTATAGCAGTCAGCTGCTCTCCTTCAGAATGATTCATTTAAAAAAGTGGCAGCTTCCAGACTTCACACATGACTTCCCCAAATTTGCTGGATTTAGCATTAGCTAGCCTGGTACTAAACCACACAGAATGCGAAGACATGTGGGTGAATTCATATCTTCCCCAGCAGTCTTCATCCAAAAGCTCATACAGCTACTTCTGATAATTAACTTGTATTTCTCCTTGTACACACACCCAGTGGCATTTATAAAAATTAGGTAGAGATGTGCCAGTTTGGGAGTCATTCAAGTTTTTTGTGATTACAGTTTGAAGCATGTAGGTGGAATAAATGAATTTATATTAAATTCTGGAGTGTGATCTCATTTCTTTGTCTTTAGTAAGAGTATTGCTATTGGTCATTAAACATTCATGACATATATTATTTTATGAGTGTATCATATAACCAAGAAAACATTCTTCAGCTAAATGAACTGACTCATTTATCACCAAGGTCATTTATTTATAAGAAAGATCTCACCAACTCACAGCTCTCTCTTGAATGAATATGGTTAGCACATCTCACTAAGTGCATATTAAATTGCATTTCACAATAATGATATCAGACAGTTGATGTTTCTGAATGATATTGCGGGCACCTTTAAAATCCTGTATGCCACACAGATCTAGGTGCCTGTGACCATTGCCAGAAACAGAAAACGTCGGTGTTAAAGAGTGTCCTCTGTGACCACATGCTCTGTTGTTTTATCTGATAGAATACCATCTGTTCATCCTGATGCCATTCTCTGGGATAACTAGGTTAAACCTGAAAGCCATTAAAAACAGATATACTGACTACTGTATTTTTAATTGACTGGGTAGCTCAATCCATGATTTTTTTCACTGACTATATGTCAAAATAATTTTGTGCTATTGCTTTAAGAGTAGCTATTCAGTTTATAATGTTACAATGACTACATTCTCATGTAAGAAAAGCTCGGTATAATCCCATAAGCAATCTAAAAAGTGGTGGAATAATGGGATGTTTATAAAGAAAAGAGTACAAGCCACAGTGAAACCTGCACACTTCTGCAGGTTAAGAACACGGCTCTGGGGTCAGATTGTTATAAGAATCCCATCCAACCCTTACCAGACTCTGATTCCCAGTAAGGAGCATTAGAGTGTTTAATTGTCATCATCTGAACATAATGACAGGAGTAGACATCATCTCATTGGTTTGCAGAGAAGATTCAGGTAGCCAGATTGTACAAAGAACCAAAAGCTGCTTGTCATTAATGCAATGTCCCCAATATATTTTGGTTATTATCAGGAATCATCTTGGATTGCTACTTTCTAGTTTTTCTATATTTCTGAAATAAAGTCATTATTATCCATGTATCACCTTGTGCCTCCTCCCTGGATTGCAATTTTCAAATTATTGCATAAAATCTTTAAGAATTGAACATTAATTTCACTTAGATGTTGATATTATATGTAGAAATATGTATATACTATATGTAGAAATGTTACAAGTGAATTAAATTTCTTAAGAATGCTTTATTTGATTTTTAAACATATTCCAGATCCATATTTTAAGAATGATCCATTTTATGTCTTTCAGCAGTTATTATGCAGTGTTTTGTTATTGTGTGTCATTTCCTGTAATTCCTATGAACCAAAATGTCATTGACAAGCATGCAGAAAAACATTGCTTCAGCTGCCCAGAAAGTAAATAAAACTTGCATTTTATGACTTCCTTAAAATCATGATTCATCTTTTAAAACGCTGCAAGGTATTTCTGTATTGCAGAACAACAATCCAGATTCAGTGTACTGCTCTCATTAAAGTGCTCCATTAGGTGCTTTAGAAGTCCTTTGAGCTCTTGTTCTTAAACAGACAATCAAATCCAGTTTATAATTAATATAAAGAGCCATGCTTATGAAAACAAAAGCTTAAAAGAGGTTAATATACTAGCTGTGGAAAGAGGTATTTATTTGCTTGATGGTAGTATATTTAACTCAGACCTTTGGAAACTTCAGTTGGCAAGGCTCTTTCACCATCCCACCCACTGTCTAAGAACAGCAGATGCCCTATTCAGCAGCAAAGAGGTCTAATTGGCTAGATTTGCTGCATTTATTCCTTTGTGTTTTCTATGTAGTAATTTCCTTCCTAGCTATGCTGTTTTTCACACTATTATGAAATGAAATAATTGGGAAAAACTATAATGAATAACTGTAGGCAACAAAAAATGAGCAGATTTAGTATGTTAAACTTAAATATGAATGTATAGAATTGAGAGGTAAACAAGGAGATGACATAAATTTGCTAAAATTCTGATATTGTTAGAAATATATGCCAGCATTATTTATAATAATGATATATTAGATTACCAAGTATACCCTACACATATTTGTCAAAGATGAAATGTGATGTATTCTTATTAAATAAGAATCTTCTAAGACATGGACGAAATTGCAATGACTAGAATAGCAATATGTCAGTTATGTCAATAAGTGTATTTACTTAAAATATATTCAATTGGTAGAATGTTTTATAATTAGTTTCAGTTGGCTCAAATCATTCAGAGATCCAAACATCACTTAAGTAACAGAAAAGAAAACTCTGGGAAGTATTTGTTTTTAAGTTTAACACAAGTCATTAACATAGCACATACATATTAGAATAATCATCATAATACAGTGACTTCAAGAAAGATAAAAACACATGACTTACCTCTTCCCACTGATGTATGTATCTAATTAACCTTGAAAGGCGTAATAAGCGCAAGAGACTGAGAATTTTTGTAAATCTCACAATACGAAGGGCTCTGGCTGTCTTGTAAACTTCTGAATCCATTCCTTTCTCTACAATTAGAAAGATATAATCCACTGGGATTGAAGAGATAAAGTCAACCACAAACCAGCTTTTTAAATAATTCATCTTGATTACTTTAGGGTCCAGGATGATTTCAGAGCTGTCTTCATTAACAGTCCCCGTCCTAAAGTTCATGATTAGGTCCAATAGGAAAACGGTATCTGATGCCACGTTGAAAATAATCCATGGTGTTGTTGTTTGTTCTGTAAAGAATGTGATTCCAACTGGTATGATGACCAAATTTCCAACCATCATTATAAGCATTATTAAATCCCAATAAAACCTACAAAAAATTAGAAAAAAATCATATTTTAGTCTGTAAAAGTAGTCAGCCATTTCCTGTCAGAAGACAATTATTAAAAATATGCAACAACATTTATATGGGACCACCATATGTGTTTTAAAATATTACTTTTCCAAATGACTGAACATTAATTCTGAGAAAAAAACTAGTGTGTTACTTAAGGCAAGACTTTAATAGTGTTCGAAAAAAATAATGTAATTTATTATGAAAATAAATTTTAAACCTCTAATAGCAAAAAATAAGTCATCTATATGACTGATGCTATATAGAGATAAAACCCTTTTTTATAATAAGTAAGCAAATCTAAGAATATAGGTTCTGCTTTTAAACCTTCTCTTTGTTACAATGTTTAGAAGCATTTTGAAATACTTTGAATGTCAATTTAGCAATCATAGAAAAAATTAAGCAGTATCAGGTAGATTTTCTAAGAATTTTGTTAATAATAATTAATCTCTAAGAGTCAAATTTGGTCCAAATATAAATTCTTTTATTTCAGTTTTGCAGTATAGCAATGTTTTTGTTGGTCTTTGTTTCAAATAATAACTCAGAAATTAATTTGAAAATAGTCTCTTATAAGTTTGAAGCAGGAACCAAATTAAAATTTCAATGTTATGCCATTTCATTGAACATAATCACAACACATAACATACTATCTTCCAAAATAACTTTTGAATTCGACAGTTTTGAACAGGTATGAGATTACCACCTATATTTTGAAGAATTTATATCTCACCTGTGAAGGTCAATCTCAGTGGGTGAATGGGACTTAGAACTGTGTGATACACAGACCAACAGAAATGACTGTAGAGTTATCTAGGTAAGCACATGCCTTTGAGGGATTGTCTATGGTTGGTTAATGAAAGTGGAAAGACATTCCCACTGTGACCAGTCCACAGACTAGACTCTGGGCTAATAAGAAAGTAAAGGGGGGACTAAGAGTTCATCATCCTATGCTTCCTGAGTACAGACATATTGTGACCAGCTGCCTCCAGTTTCTGACACCATTACTGTTTCATCATGATAGATAACACTCTCAAACTGTGAACCAAAGTTAAGCCTTCCTCCTGAAATTCTGTCCTATTTTTATCACAATAGCAGGGAAAGTAAGTAATACATGAATTAACCTTACAATTGGAAGAAAAATATAAACTTTATTCTTAGTGTGCACAGCTAACAATAATGAGACATGACTATAATGTTATTTTCATGAAGGTTTTCTTAGGCTACTGTCACCACAATTAAATAATAGACTATTTATAATTGCCACGTATACCTGTACTTATAAAAAGAAAAATAACAAGTCAGCTAACACAACTATATAACCATAAAACAGTCTCTGGAAACAAGACATGGTATGCTAGTGGTAGGTATTCTTTAATGGCAATTTTGTTGCATTAAACATATGAACTTTTATGGTTAGAAGAAGTTTCAGTCAACCAACACAATTTCTTTTGTATTTGAGCTGATTGGTTTCCTTTTCTACTTGGACACAAGCTAGAATTATTTCAGAAGAGAACATATCAATTGTGAAAGTCCCTCCATTAGACTGGCCAATAGGCTAGTATGTGGAGCATTTTCTTGGTTATTGATTGATAATAGAAAGTAAGGCTGACTGTGGGTGGTTCAGGCCCTGGATAGTGGGTCCTGGGCTGCTTAAAAAAGGAACCTAAGCAAGCCATGAGAAAGAAGCAAGTAGCAGCATTCCTCCATGATTCTGTTTCATGACATGAGTTCCTGCTCTTGATTTCCCTTCACAATTAATGGACTATAAGCTGTAAAATAAAATGAGCCATTTCCTTTTCTAAGTTGTTTTTAGCCAATGTTTTATCACAGCAGTAGAAAGTAGAATAGAAATGGGCACCAGAGAATGGACTATAGTGACAGACTTGACCATATTGTTTTGGAAAGATTGTGGAAGCAATTGAAGCTTTGGACTGGAAAAACTGTTGACTGCCCAAAGCTTAATGTGCTGTTCATTTGGAGCTTGGAAAAGAAGAGTGTAGAGAGAGGAGTGGATAATAGAATCTTGGATTGTGGAGTGTCAAAGGGATGTTTGAGAACCTCTCAAGGACTATCAGGGCCATTCACACACTTCTTTTGGAATATTGTCATTTCTTGTCAGCTAGAACAGAAGAATCAGGTATAATCAGCAATAAATAAGAGCCACTTATGTAAAACACCTCATTAGTTGGACAGTAGATGTTGGTTATCTGGAACTAAAAACTCAGCTATGACTGACAAGAGCATCTTAAAGTGAAATATTCTGGGAAGTATTTCCTCAAAGTCATAACACAGCTATGGCCCAGGAAAACCAAAGCTGCACTTCAAGATGGCAGCTAACCGTGGTAATGTATAAGTCTTCCATGCAGTGAGTTTGAAGGTACGAAAGCTGAAGCATTAAGGGAGTGATGTAGAAAAGTAGTCTTTTTACCATGCATCAAGGTTGGAGTCCCTGAATAAGACAAGAAGATGCTTTTGGTGACAGTAGACCTCAGTTGCAGTGGAAACCATAAGATTTTGGAGAATCTAAGGCTGTGGGATGACGCCAAGGCATAGTGGCAAGTATGCAACTGAGTTACCTTGAGCCTACAGCACAAGCTGTGTCTACTGTGGCACAGCTGGGTAGATGGGGTTTCCCGACCCCTTCAGAACACAGAAGATTGTGATTTCAAAATCTCCCATGTTGGCCTCCTATAGGATTTGATTTGTACTGCTGGATATGTTTTTTCTTTCTTTGATCTGGTTATAAATGCATCTTGGCTCCTCCTTGCCGTGGAATAAGAAAACATTTAACAGGACTTTTCAAGTTATGTTTTAGATTGTGATATGACATCTGGATGATAAACTAATCAAGGAAAAGTTGTAGTTTGATAGTGATCTGTCTTTGTGTCAAGTTCATGAGGGATCAACTGGACTGGTTAGCTTCTTGCAAATGTGGCTAGAGTCATCTGGGAAGAGATCACATTAACTAAAAAAAAAAAAGACCCCATCAAATTAGCCTGTAGTTATGCCTGTGGAGCAGTTTTAAGTTAATAGTTGATGTAAGGGTTTCACCTCTACATGGGCTTTTGAGAATCCAAAACTCAGATAACCACACTAGAAAAGCAATCCCATATCCAATCAAGCATCGAGGATAATTAATTTAACATAAAAGTATCTTACCTAGTCATCACTAATAGAAATTTTGATGTTTTAACAATTAAAATAATTATATGAAAATCATAAGCATATTGTAGCAGTCATACATAATAAATAACAATTATTTTCATTTCAATTTAAAAGTCTAGGAGGAAAATGTTTTATTCATTCATCTCTTCTTAATTAGCATTGCAGGTGTCTTCATTCAAAAATTCCTATCAGCTATTTAATTTCTTGATGGTAAGTTATGTACATAATCTAATCCTAAATTTTCCTATTTACAAAATTTAGATTGCTATAGTACTAAATATACATTATTTAATAGATGAAAGAACTAAATAAAGTACATATACAGATTACATGAACAGGAAGTCATAAATCGGTGGCCACAGGACTGTTCTATTCTCTTTTTCTTAATTACCAAAGAAAATCCAGTTTTGCAGTGATCAATTTGGAATTCACTGAGAAACACAGGCATTTTTTTCACTTATGTCACTGAGATGGATTTTTTAGAAGCCTAATATTTTATTCCTTCTAGTCAATAGGCGTGAAAGGAGATATCATCATTTCATGATTATAGTGATAATTTGTATCATCTAATAACCCTTTTTCAGCAATAGTGAAGCTATTGTGTCTTTCTCAGCATTGGCATCAAGTACCATTAATTCCTGCAATTTTTCTTCAGAGTATCATTGACTTTATTTTATGCATAGATACAATATATAAATTCCCTATAATGTAACACAACTTTTATTTTTTTAAACATAAAACCTGTAACCTGGTTTCATTCTATAGGTAGTCCTAGAAAATACATTCAGTCCTTTTACAATGTGGTAAAGCATGTCATTTTCAGCAATAGTATTTGTGTTTTTCAAAATCTTTTTATCCAACTGTTTTTCTCCTAACTCTTTGCTCTGTCCATTTTTCTTAGGAGCTTAGGCTTTATCTCCTTTAAATGTCTTCTTCCTCCTATCCATACATCTTTCCATTTCTATTATTACCCCTGTTGTTCCAAAAATGCTATCACTTGCTTAGAACTTGAATTTTCTAGCCATTCTAGAATATTTCTCTGGAGCCATACCAAAGCAATTTATCCAAAATGCAATCTTCTAGGTTAAAACTATCAATGACTTTCTCAAGTAAGTCAAAACAGCTGTAGGCTGTTAAATCACTCTGTACCACAAACTTCTCCAGCAACTCTTCTCTCTCAGGCAATAACTTCTTTGTTCATGCCATGTCACCAAGCATGTCAATGGAGTTAGGCAAGAGATAAGATATCTCCCACTCTAGCTATACATTATAGCTGTGAATATTTTACCTTCATGCAAACCACATGAAAATTAATTTCTTAGTTTTCTGTGATGCTTCTTCTTCTGTTGTTATTTTTAACATAATGCATTTTTATAGCAACTTCATGCTCACAGAAAAACTAAGCCAAAGTTATAGGGGTTTCTCATACACTTCCTTCCCCAATCTATAAATATACAACTCCATAATTAGCATCATTCACCACAGGAACATTTGTGAGAAATAATGAGCCTACACTGGTGTGTTATTAGTACCCAGAATCATGTCTTAAAATTGAGTTTTCAGTTCATAAGGCACATTCTATGGATTTTGCAAAACATGTAAGTGCATAAATAGATTTGCTTCCTTGAACATCCTCTACTTTCTGCCCATTCTTCTCTCCTTCTAAATCTACAGATTTTAGCACTTCCCAAAGCAATGTATATTCTCAATATGTTTACATTTTGATTTTTGTTCTTGTTACTACGTGTACTTGTTTCCTTGATCACTTGTGGATTTAAGTTCTTTGAATTTCAAAATTAACTCTCTGATGCAATGTAGACACATCTAAGATAATGGTGATAAAAAGATATTAATTTGGATAGAAATTTATACTTCAGCAGAATATTTAAGCAAATAAGATAAGACAATGAGCTATTAGAGACAGAATATGTATGCTAAGTACTTTAAGAAACAAAAGGACTGAGAATACATTACAAGTTCGGTCTTGCAGCATAAAAAGGACTGAAGGTCTGACTTTTTACTTGGTGTGTTATAAAATCTGTCTAGTTCTACCTACATTACCTGTTCTATACTGTCAATCCCTTGCTCCTGCTTTTTATGGCTTCCTCTCTGGTTGACATAAACTAAAGACAGGCACCTCAAATTCCAATCCTTAAATGGATTTGTTATTATCATAGTTGTTATTAAGAGAGCTTGCCTTTATAATAGCACTTCTAAATGCTGAATGAGCGGTTCTCTTCTCCTTTCTGTGTAATGAGGTAAATATTTATTACTAGGAAAAAAAATAGTTTAATTTCTGACAATGGCACCCTTTCATCTCTGCATAGATGATGCAATAATTTTATCCTATCAACTCCCACTTAGGAAAATCACTTCTAAAAGAAGTAAACAAGTGGAAGTCCCCCATAATGAATTCTTTTGATAATTTCCTGTTCATTAGTTACCTCTTTTCCACATTCGGAGCCACAGTGTAATACTGTGGGGAACTGTCAGCTATTTCACAGTAATGCTGCTTTGGGGATGAGTAAACACCACTAGATGCTATAAATGTTTGGATCATTTTATTTAAAAAAGTCTTCAAAATAACAATTAGATTATATTTGAGATATCAGTCATAAACTGTGCCTTCACTTGTAACAAATCACTTTCATAAATACACAGAGATTTCATAGCTGAATTTCCTTTCATAACCATACAAATTACTCACAATCATGATTTAATTTTTATTCAAAGCTGTTCAATTTCTGAAAGTTCAATTAATTTCCCTATGATATGGTATTTAGAAAAGTATTATACTAACTTTTCTAAAGTTGGGGCCCTCTTCAAAATATCCATGGTATAAGTTCTCATAATATCCCCCAAGCCAACACCTGAAAGCTGATGTTAACTGTCTCAATGCTTTCCTGTGACAAATAAGAACAACATTGTTCATTGAGATAAAATGAATGCTTTTAGTATCACAAAAAAGTTTCCTGGGTTGGGCTGTTTCTGTTTTCTGTTGTGGTTTTGGTTTGTCTGCTTATTCTTTGTCTGGTGCTTTAATATCTCACACAGAACTTAAAATGAATTTATGGCTCATTAATAGTAGAAGGAGAGATATTTGCAAAGTATGCACAAAGAACTAAAATATAAGTGATTTGAAGCAGAAACATAGTGTCTTTCTGCCCATCTTCCTTTCTTCTGTGATTTCTTTCTTCCTTTTGGGTTTGTTTGTTTCTATCAAATTCTGTTTTGTTGCTGTTATTTGTTTGTTTATGAGACAATATAGGCTACATTAGCTTGAAATTCATTGTGTGTTGGGGGATGGTTTTGAACTCCTGATCTTCCTGCCTTCAGCTTCTTTGTGATGGGATTATAAACATCTGCCATCATGCACATCTTCACTCTCTTAAGTGGAAAAAAATTGTTTGAAGGAAAACATTTAATTGTTTTTTTAGTAAACTAGCCATTTATCCACTAATAATAAAATGAGTGGGCGTTTAGATGTTTTAGATGAAAGCATGACTGACTTATTAAAACAAACCAGTGAGACAGAGGTTCAGGTCTTAGGGCAGAATAAAAATCTGTAATAAGAAAGGAAATGGTCTTTTCTTGCAGCTACATTCTTCATTGTGAGCCTGCTAACTGCCAATGCCAGTTTGACATTGCTTCATACATTCTTGCATGGGTTCTCTATTACTTCAACTGTTTCCTTCTCTTCCTTAAAATTTTCACAAGTCTTTCACAAATCAACATTATACTAGATTCTCAATCATTTGTCTCATTTAGCAGAAACATTTCCCCCAGTCCTTAATTGGTATCATTGCTTTAGCCCTTCATGTTAGCATTACACAAGATGCCTCGATCCAACCCTAGGGTCTTCCTTGTGTGCACTGTCTTCTTTCACTTCATCAATGTAAAGAAATATTTTGGTTTTGGTTTTTACTTTTCCCAATATTAGGGATAAAACTCAGTGTATAGTACATGACTGAGCTCTATGTCCCCAAACCACTACAAAATAATTTACCTGATTTTTTAAATTTTGCTTATTATTGGATAGCAGTTTTGCACCAATTAGATATAAAATTTAAGATTGTGCCCCCAATCCTCTTTCTGAGCTTGGTATCTGATCATCTGGCCAGCTCTGTTTTTATTTCCTAGTATAATCCTTTTTAAATTCAGCTTTTCATTTAGTACAATCACCATCATCCTTGGTGAAGGTATTTATTTATCAACATCTGCTGACTAATTTTCTCAGTTCTACCTGCCTTTATATACAAGAGACATCCTTATTGCTTACAAATAGAATGTCACTACTCAATAGTCTCTGAAGTATATACTGATTCGACATCTCAATGCTAATTTCCTGTGCACTTTATTCTCTCCTGGATTTTAGCAAGGCTATGTTATCCAAATGTCTTCTCATTGCATCCTCCTCACAAATGTTAATTGAACTGCTTTTACCCTAAAACTAAAATTGATTATATGATGATTTCACTTAAACTGGCTCCTTCTCATTACTCCTTGCCCTATTTGCGGCCCAGTTTGTATATATCCTGCCTGTCTCAAAATCCTATCTAACTTATTCAACAGTTTCCAACTTAGAGAAAAATTTATGAAACCGTGTATAACTTACACAAAATGAAGTATATGGTAATTGGGTAAGTAACAATAAAAATTAACAAACAGTGTCTAAAAATAGTTTCAAATATCAAATTTCGCTAACCCTGTCTAGCAAATACTTCTGAATTTCCAATATTCAGATTGCAAATCAATTACAACTGAGCTAAAGATAGCTTAAATCACAATAAGAGTTTGCTTAATATGTGTGATTAATTGCTTTCCTGGTTGTCAGAAAATAATGGAGAGATCATAAGAGTGGGTATGAAACTGAAAGGACTGAGTTTGATGAGGTGTATGTGAAATGTAAAATCACCAAATAATAAAAAAGGAAAAAATAGGATCCTAATTCCTTTTATCATACTGCAAAGACCTTATAAGACAATTGGTCAGTCTATTCTGATCAAAAGGCCTCAGTTCAGAGAAATTATTTTCTGCATATCAAAAGTGGGTGTCAGATTCCACAGAGCTGCAGTTACAGTTTTGAACTGCCAAACATGGAAGCTGGAAATGAAACTCAGATTCTCTGCAAAATCAGCAAGTTTTCTTAACCACCGAACTATGTCTCTACCCCTGCTGAAGAAATTTCCACTTACCTATCTGACACCTGGGATGAATGGAAAGGCAGACAGCTGTATAGTCATTGCACACCCTAAATGACCAGATTTCCCATTTCAGTATCACCAAGTTGAAGGCACTGGAGGAAGATGATGACCTCTTTCTATGCACAGAGAAAAACACTGAAGAACTCTATGATACTGATGACAGACCTCCTAATGGATGCCCAGATTTCATAGATTGAAGGTCCTCATGGGCATGTCCCCACGGGCAGCTAAGATGCTCTTCCCTCCTCAATTTGCCTAATCAAGACAAACCCTCACAGATATAAGTGGAGTCTACATAATCCCTCATAGATGTGCCTGCAGGTTTGTTGACTTATAACCAGTAATTATCGCATAGACTGATAAGTCTTGGGACTCTCTCCCTGCTAGGAAATAGATATCAGTGTATTGCCCAAGACCAATTCATGGGCTAACTGCATTGCAGTCATTACTTGTTATGAAATTACATTACTTGTTATGGATTACTTGTTAGAAATGCAGATTTTAGAGTCATCCATGGAGGCATACAACTTTAATCCCAGTACTGAGAAGCCTCATAGATTGAAGGTACCTCCTTCTTTATCTGGGTCCTCATGTCTCCGGAGGTGGGGAGACTGTTCATTAAAGAAACTTCTCAGTGTAAAAAAAATTTAAAAAATAATTTTCAAATTTATCTTTTAAAGGTAAAAGACATACATTTAAATACATGTATTTAAGCTTCTAATTTAGTTTCTTTGGATAACAGAAAAACAATATTATTCAAACTCAATTCACAAGAAAACTATACGTTAGGGTCAGTCGAGTGAATGCAAGTATCTGTTTATCCCTTCTAGTCAGTCATGTATTCACAAGGTCTACTATTACAATAAAAAGAACAGAGTTAAGCAAAGTTCTCGGTCCATTAAATCTGCCTATGCTGCAATGCTCTGTATTAGTGATGACATGTAGATTTATTATAAAAAGAAAAAAAACCTTTAATTTATGAGGGTTGAGTGAGTAGAAATAGTTTATGAAATCACTTCTCAAGTTTAAAATTAGAATCCTTCAAAAAGCCCAATCTGCTCCTTAGCTTTTAACTACTTTTTTGAGCATTGACCCTCTTTTTATTTTGTTTTTCAGTTGTGATTTTTATTAATTCGTTGATAACTTCATACACCCTATTTTGGTCATACTCAACTATCCCCAAGTCCTTCCACATCCATCCCTTCTCATATGAATTCAACTCTATGTCCTCATTAATAAGATAATACTAATAACTGTATTGTCCATATATTCTTAAATGTATGACTATCCCAGAGGAAGAGATAATTACAATAAAACATTGATTTCCAGAATCAACATGGCTGTTCCACATATGAACTCACAGTGGTTACAACAGCATGCACAAAACCTGCTCAAACTCAGTCTAAACACAGTGACAACATGGGGGTGGGTAGGCACAAAGTCCTGCCTCTAACTGAGGAGCCACTGGCAACTAATTAGCTGCTGGAAGAAGGATAATTTACATATTTTTAAAAGCTCTTATAGCACAGCTGTAACAGGCTCAACCATTAACAGTATTTCCTGCTTTTGCAGAGTACCCAGAATTTGTTCTCAACACGCATATAAAAGTTAACAATCCTTTGTAACTCTACTTTTAGGGATGTTACATCCTCTTTTGGCCAGCATAGGCACTGTACACACATGATGGATGCACTTACATGCAGGTAGCCAAAAGTATTCAAACATAAAAAATTAAATAAAATTTAAAACCTTATCATTTTTTGTCATATTAAGCCACTTATGTCTTGCAGAAGGGTTAAATGACACTTTCAGTTTGAAGGTGTGACAAATATTTAAGTATGGTATTGTATTCTTTTGATAATACAGCAATCACTAAGTCTGTCAACATTTCCAGAAAATCAGAGAAAATCATTTGTCTTTGCACCCATGTAGTAGAACACATCTTCTAAAGAAAATTCTGAGGGATAGTCTGTTTCAGAAAGGATTATCTAGATTATTTCTGCCTTATTATACAAAGATACCTTGCCAATGCATTGATCAAAATCTATTGAGACATTCTAAAAGCAAAAACAAAAGACAAAGAAAAATATCTGGAAAGCAATCAAACTTAGTATTAAATAATTTCTCCGAATGGTAACATTACAATAATACCAATAAAGTCATAGTCACTTCTTCGACACATGAAATATTACTCTAAGCCCTGAAAGAAATATATGTAAAACATTTACAAATTATGCTCTCTATAATAAGCAATTTTAATAAGAATATGGGTAATAGTACTAGATAAGGCTAAGAAAAAATTTAGGACATACTCATAAATAGACTACAACAGGTATTCTGGGTCTCCAAAAATATAAAAACAACTGTTTAAGATAAATATTAATATTAAGCAGATACAAAGACATTATATACGGAGGAGTTCCTGTGGTTGTATAGTTAATCATGGCATAAACGTTACTTTTTCAAATTTTATGTGCTTTATACTAGATTTGACACTACCATTTCAGTGTAAAATAGACTCGAGTCAAGTCTCAAGAAGAAATGATCTATCAATTTATACTACTGGAGCAGAAAAGTATTCAATAGTCTTGCCCATCAGTAAACTCTTATTCACAATAGTGGCTAGCCTAGCAAAACATGGTCATTGGTGCAATACTGGGATGAGATTTTTGGAAGTAACCAAATACTTTCTGATTAGATTTAAAGACATTTTCCAAATACAAACTTATACCTGATACTGATAACTGAGACAAAAACACTGTTAGTGACTATTTCATAGGCCATAAGAAAAACTCAATATTATTATTCTGCAAAAAATAAGCATAGTCTGGCAAGGGTGTGGGTGAGGAAAGACTTGTTTTCTTTAATGGTCTGGCCACAGGGAGTTTAATTATGCTCCAGTAGTATAATGAGCAGCATGGATAGGCATTTTTGCAAATGGAGACATCATGAGAGTGGATATGAATCTGAGAGAACTGATAACTGAGTTTGATGGGGTGTATGATGTAAAATCACCAATAATAAATATATATTTAAAAGCCTCAGGAAGGGAATATATGATTGCTGGAATCTAGTTAATCTTTGTTACAGATTATAGGAAATGTGCTACAATTTATGTAAAAAGCTCTTCAGTGACTTAATAAGGGAGAACTATTAAATAACATTAAATACCAAAAAAATCTTACTAAAAAAGAATATAGATTGCTGAACTCTGTAGCACTTTATGTGGATAAATCTTATACTGTATAAATTAAATCTCAATAAAGCTACTATAAAAACTTAAAGAAATGAGCACAGTATTAAACTGGTCTTCAAATTCTTCCAGTTGATGATTGATTAGGGAATCTTTTAATCCTCATAAGAAAGTATCTATGTGTAATAGATAATGAACAATACAGAAACCCACAATAGGTAAACAATCACAGAATAAGAGAAGTAGATTTCTTAGCTCTAAATGGAATATCCATAAGCCTCAAGAAACACCACAGAAGAAAGGACAGAAAGATTGTAAGAGCTAGAAGTAGTAGATGTCTACAGTAAAACTGGATTTGGTGCATATGACAGAACATTGCCACATACAGTCCCAATAACTGGGACTGCATAAACTTAATCCACACAAGATCAAACAAGCAACAATCCCTGCAAGGATAAAAGGAACTAATGGATTCCCATATATAGCCGAGTCACATATAGTGATGGCTGCTGGGAAGAAAAGAATGGGTTTTCCTAGAGGATGGGGTCCCTGAGACCACATCTATTCACATACAGACAGTACTCAAAAGGACTAAGTAAGTTATTAAGAAAATGAGGCTTATAAATTTG
This sequence comes from Sigmodon hispidus, assembly GCA_004025045.1. Taxonomy (NCBI): domain Eukaryota; kingdom Metazoa; phylum Chordata; class Mammalia; order Rodentia; family Cricetidae; genus Sigmodon; species Sigmodon hispidus. The sequence continues at coordinate 5,769 of PVIH01003018.1, read as the reverse complement.
TGAGGAAAAAGAGGTGAAGATTATGAGTACCATCTGAATGGGTGCATGGTGGTTTAAATGAGGTGTTCTCTGTAGTATTGGACCTTTGGATAATTTCTCCCCAGTTTGTGTGGTAGTTTGGTGACACCTAAGAGTGTGCCTTCATAGAGGAAGCATGACACTAGAGATAGGCTTTGGGAGTTTAAAGATTTATTTACATTGTTTCTAGAACCCTCCTTCTGCCTTGTATTTGTGGTACTAGGTTGTTGCTCCTGCCACCATGTCTTTACTGGACCATCATAGACTTTAACCCTCTGGAACTCTAAGACGAAATAAATCCTTCTATATGTTTCCTTGGTCATTGTGTTTTAGCAAAGTAAATGAAAAAGTAACTGTTACAGGGAGGAACCTGGGGTATATTGGGTGAAAATACATATGCATATAGAAAATGTCAAACAATAAAATGTGTAAAGAATGTAGAAAAAGCATGTGAAACAATAACTGAAAATAGTTCATACACATTAAGTTAACTAGAAAATGATTTGTAAATAAAGCTTGGTGTTGATGATATATAGTAAAAAATCATGTGGTCTAGAAAAGAGAGCAAATGACTATGCTTCCAAAACAGTGTAACAACTATGAACCAATGTAAAGGGATGTTCTGAGGTACAAAAAAGAAGGTAGTCAAATATTTGTAGGAAATAGCAGAGGAACTGGTTGGGGTTCCAAAGAAAGAAGAAATGGATGCTATAGGAGTTGAAATAACAATGGGTTCCTAAGCTCACACATTTGAATGTTTGGTCACCAAGCCTTGTTGGAGTGGGTATGGCCTACTTGGAGGAAGTGTATCTCTGGGGAATGGGTTTTGAAGTTTTAAAATCCCAAGCCAGGCCCAAGGTTTCTCTCTAGTCCTGTTGCCTTTGAATCTACATATAGAATTTTCAGCTGCCATATCTGGCTGTATACCACCAGGCTCTGGGCCATGAGGAAAATAGACTAAAACTCTAAACTATAATTAAGCCCTAATTAAATGATTTCCTTTATAATATTCGTTGTGATCATGGTGCCTCTTCACAGCAATAAAATACTGACTAAAACAGATAGCTTATGTACATATATATAATCAGAACGTTTTTTGGACCAAAAACAACACAAACACAGGAGCACCAAACCTCCTGGGCTGGCATTGTGAGCATTGGAATAATGAGACACAAAGGTGTTTTAGCTCTCACCCTGAACAAAAACAACATGTGTATTTTAACAAAAGATTTTAAAATTAAAGATTACTCATTTTATAGTTTAGACGCTTATATGGATAAAAGGATATCATTTCTATACTGTTTGTGGTGGGTTTTTTTTCATCTAAAACAGTAATTTTTAAAGATATTATTTCATATTTGAACTGCTTTTAGATTTTCACCCACTGGCAAATGCAGTACAGAAAGGGGGCGTATCAAAGAAGAAAACGGTTCTAGCAGGAGCATATGTTTCCAGGTCTTTAACAAACATTGAGGGTGTGTGGGCAGAGTAACATTTGCCATCAAGTATTCAAGAAATGAGGACTAAGTTTTTAACTGTAAGGCAATTCATATAAACAGTAGGGCATGTGTTAAGCAGAAATGGTGACACAATAAAACATCTCAGTCAATGACAAATCAAATGAGTTCCTACTCAAATTACTTAAATCCCTATAAAAATGCATATATGTAAGCTTTTTCTATGTAGGTATATATAAAAATAGATTCTATCTGCTTTGCTTTCCTCCTTCCTCTCATGACTCAGTTAACATTTTAAGTTTTATGTCTTCAACAAAAATGTAAGCACAATGGGATGCTGGTCAGAAGATGACTAAATCCCAAGCAACAGGTAGAAATTACTTTTGTTTTCCTCATGCCAAAGGTAGGACTCTAAGTATGTCCAAGAGTTTTTTTTATAATTTGTACATTTCACATTGTATTGAAAATATTCATGTAACTTTAAGTGACAGGCTGTGTTCTGGTTCTTTCAACAGAGAAAAAGCTAGCAAAAGAAGAAATCTAGTGATAAAAAAAGAAAAAGAAAAAAACTAATTTTTTGTGGTAATGCCTTGGAAAAGAAATTAGTTAAGAATTTCTTAATCATATGTACATGTCAAAAATAGTAACTCTTTGGTATAATAATTTTGTTATTTTGTTCCTTGCTATTACTAATTCAAAAATCATTATTTTTGAAATTCATCTGGCATCATGTAATGACAGCAAAAATTAAAAATGATTCTTGATCTATAGAATAGGTGGATGGGAACTGAATCATCTCAGAAATGTTGGCAATTTAAAACTGATACAAATAGCTTAATTTGCATCTCTACTCATCTATCCCATGTTTTTATTTTCTCACTCATCTTTAATTTAAGCAAGTCTTCAGAGAGGATTTGCATTCTTTTTAACTTAATTTCTTCTGTGCCATTAACCTCTCCATGTGCTTAGAATACTTTCTACTCATTCTCTCCTCTTTTCTCCTCCTCTACTCCAAGAAAAGGAAGAGTATTGCAGCAAGTATTGTACCAAAGAAGCTAGAAGAAAATGAGGGGAGAAGGTTTCGTGATAATGAGTTAAATGATGTTTCACACACACACACACACACACACACACACACACACACTCAAAGATTTCAAGATGTAACATTCTAAATCTTCAAGGTGATAAATGTGCAAAATAGTGGATTTCTCAGTCTCTGTAAATTGTAACTTGGAGAAGCATAAGTCCTCCAGGATGACATTAAAGGGAAAGGAGAGAAGATCCAAGTGATGGTCAGTAGTCAAGTCCACTGAGATAACAAGCAGATATATACAAACAAAAGTTACAATCAATCCAGGCACTAGCTCCCAGAACAGTGCCACCCACAGTAAAGACGTTTCTTGTCACATACTTACTCAGGTAACTCAAGATATTGTCAAGTTGACAATATTATTTAACATGACAGACATAAGCATATCATTAGTCTAAATTTCAATAACCTAAGTCATATAAAAGCAAGTCACTATGTAATTATATCAATCATTATGAAATTCTATGTTTGAATGCTTCAGCTCATTATTCTGATGTCATGCTTGTCTTGTCTTATCTAGCAAAGTTTTATTTCAATTTAAAGTATTTTCTGATCTTCTTTACCTCACTAGATATTATTTTTAATGTAAGAGAATGAATCAAATGACAAAAAGACAAGGTATAAAAATGATCGAATCAGGTGCAAATTATTAAGAGTTTGTTAAAGCATGTGGACATTCTGGTAAAGGAAGTTGTCTGTTGAGATTGAAGGGAACTCTGAACAAATTACCTTAACTAATGATGTTACCAAGGAGGATTTTGATACTCAAGATAAGGAACTATACAGAGAATGCTAGAAGGAAAAACAGATTAAGAAAGGATAATAGGGAGAAAATTCATAGCTTATGTCTTCACTATCTTGTTTTGCAGACAGGAGGTGCTCCAAGCAAACTCTTGCATTACTGAAGACTTGTTCAATGAAGACAGTTAATGAACATGAGTATGAAATGCAGTTATTTCTGGGAATTTAGACTTAAGTAGATAAGTTTGCCTGAGGTCACAGTTTTTATCTATTTTCACAAACATTTCAAGAATAGGAGGAAAGGCAAATTCAGGACCATTGAGACAAAAAATAATTCTAGATTTTTGGATGAAGATTGTTGCATAGCCTTTTCTTGTCCTTCCATAGATAAATTTTAAAAAATGTTAATTTTTTGTCGTCTAAACAAAGTGTATTTCACACACTTTGAAGTTAAAATGTGAAATCTGAGAGAGAATGTTAACTCCTTGCTTAAGTCCATGCTTCTTGAAAATACTGCAGAAGTTTGAAGGTACAGCTGTGCTGCATGAATGACATAAGCTTGATTTTCTCAGCTGAACTCTGTTAAGAAACTCATCCCTGGGGAGTTGTGGAGAAGAAAAAATGACCTGATGTGGAGGGAGGGGGAAGGGACCTTGAATAAGGATATACAGGGATGGAAAAAAAATTCAGAGGGAAAGCTGAACACAAAGTAAATATATGTGTAGCAATCTTATTTGCATTATGACCCTTGATAAGTCATGCTTATGATTTTTATCTTCTTTATAGTTATTGTTATCTTATCAGCATTTTAAATTCATTTTAATGTTTTCTTGATAAATACAAAATAAATAAAGAAAAAAAAAAAGAAACTCATCCCCAATCCCCAAATAGTAAACTTCACATTATTCTAGACCGTTCATTATATTAGAATAATTTAATATCTTATTCTGCCCCCATGCCTTTTAAATCTCAATAAGCCACTGTTTGCTGTTTCTTGCAAACATAAACTTTTCTAATGCTCAGTTTACTTCCATCATAAGTTTTGTTATTACCTCAAATTTTTGTACAATCAGAAGGTCTTTTAAACAAGAACTGCATAATTACAGCACCATCTGACATGCCAGTGCAGATGCAACACCAGCTAACATGCCAGTGCAGATGCAACACCAGCTGACATGTCAGTGCAGATGCAACACCAGCTGACATGCCAGTGCAGATGCAACACCAGCTAACATGCCAGTGCAGATGCAACACCAGCTGATATGCCAGGGCATCTAAGGGAATCTTACAGGGCCCTATCTCTAGATTAAAAGCTAAAGGCAATTAAATACAGCTGAAGAGGGGAAATCAGACTTTTCCATTGACAAACTCCTTAAAACACATACACATAACTGATATTAAAGGGACTCATGTACACACACAAACAGATATGCAACAGTAATAATTAAAGAAGACATCATGAATATAAGAGGAAGTTTGGGATATGGAAAGAGTTGGAGGAGAAAGAAAAAAGAGTGCAAATGATGTGAATACAATATAATTTTAGTAGATCCTAAAACAGGTTAAATAAAAATAAATCTTCCTCTGAATGCAGATTTTATAGTATTTGAATAATATACAAACTCACATATCTCTATAATGTAATGAATTATAAATCTTCCATCTATAATGACAATTCATCAAAAATAAATTTTATAAATAACTTAAACACATTTAACAAAAAAAATCAACAAGTATTCCTACATCTTGGTTTTCAATAATGTCTGATACATAATTATAATAAACATAATAATAATAATAGAAACAAAATTAAGAATGGGGATAATAAAAGGAAAATATAGGCCTATGGAGATGAGTTTGGACCTTCATCACCCAACTATAAGCTAGGTAACCATATCATAAGTGTGTAAATAGAAGTGCTGATTTTGTAGGGAGAAAGGTAGACCCTTGAAGCTCATTGGCCAGCCTATATAGCAGCATTGTTGAGTACCATGTTCAGTGAGAAGTTTTGCTTAAAAAAGTAAGATGGAAAGTGATCGAGGCAGACAAAAATATCAACCTCTGGTCTAATTCACGTTTGCATGGATACCTACACACACCAATACCAAAACATACATACATCAACCACATATACACATGAAGAAACAAAATGACGGTAAACTACATTTTTACAAATCATAATCAAATCATTGACTATAGTCTTGAGCACTTTAGGAAGCCGAAATGTGTCTAAACATTATCTAAATGTGCTATCAATAAAAAAATCTGCTCCCTGCCCAGGGAGGGGATGGGCAGTTGCAGAGAAGAAAAATGACCAGATGTGTTGGGAGGGGGAAGAGACCTTGAATAAGGATATATAGGGAAAGCTGAACACAAAGAAAATATATGTGTAGCAATCTTATTTGTATTTCTACCCTTGATAAGCCATGCTTATGATTCTTATCCTCTGTATAGTTATTGTTA